>OFHS01003923.1:2470-15339 GCA_900245855.1 Calvadosia cruxmelitensis | reverse complement strand
CCCACAGACAGACACACAGACACACAGACAGACCGACAGACAGACAACATAGCGCGTTTAGTATTATGGGATGCGCATTAACAACAACGACGCACACGATTTGCCGAATTTATGTACTGTAGTTTAACGCGGTCAACTTGAAATATCAGATTACGAAATATAAAGGATAACGCGAAGTTCAGCCTGTCTTTTAATTTGTTGTCTTTGTTGAGGTCTTCAGGGCAAATGGAAAGAGGCTCTAGATCGTCTGCTGCAGACCAATAACTTCCCAGAGTTCACCGGGCGCGTTTGCCCTGCACCCTGCGAGGTGAGTCTAAATGACAATGAGCTCATTCTCTTAACCCTTATGTGCCTGTCTGCCAGTTACTTACTGAGATGTTTCTTGTACCCTAGGGCGCATGCGTGTTAAGCATCAACGCCCTACCAGTGACAATCAAGAGCATCGAATGCGCCATCATTGACCACGCCTTCAAGCAAGGTTGGATGCAACCCCAGGTAAGGAACGCCTGAAGGCTAAGACGTTCAAACAAAGATAGCTTTTAGTTGCGTGACAGAGCATGTCTCACTCTTAGTAAGGAATGTAATACAAATCAAAGCTATGACGTCATTTAGTTTGATCGTGATGAAGACGACTGCTGTGATTAATAATCTCTTGTTGTGATAGGTTCCTGCATTTCGCACTGGCAAACGAGTGGCCATTGTTGGGAGTGGTCCTGCTGGCTTAGCGGCTGCTTGCCAGCTTAACAAGGTGAGATCGCCAAGAAATAACATATAGGACAGTGTCCTCTAAGCGGTCAAACCTGTCTTAAGCGACCACCCTAGGGAAAAGTGTCTCTTGAAACAGGAGGTTGTTACTAATAGGGAAGTATGTCTTTCAACAGCTGGTCATTTAAAACAGGTAAAATGTATTGTTTGGATCTCTACAAAACCACTTGAATATGGTCGCTTAGAACAGGTGGTCTTTTAAGACAGTTAAATTCTACTCCAGTATCTAGACCGTTGACGGACCACTCGAAGGTGGTCTCTCAACACAGGTGGCCGTTGAGGCAGGTTGGAATATAACCAAAAGACCGTTAAAATCCACATCTTTTTGTGTACTGTACACGACTTGCTGAATATTGGCGATAGATTTTCGATCAATCATTTTGCTTTGGCTAGTAATCAAATCGTTAGCTAATTTTGGTTTCTCAACTTGCCTCTCAGCTAACCGAGACGAACACAAGCAGCTAGTTCTGGTTAAGCGGATTCCGGATGTGGAATGTTTTAAATATTCGTTGTAAATTAATTGTAGATAATTCTACTGTACTTCTACTTTCTCGTTTATTTGCAAATTAGGACCGCTTTACCAGATTTTCACCTAATCCGGTAATTTGACGTAATTACTAGGCTGCCTGACCACGTCCTCGTTGTGTGTTGACAGTGTGTCAGTATTTTACTATGCTTTTGGTATATGGTTGTTATCCGTGTTGTTTACTGGTTTGCGTTTACACTAGGCTGGTCACACTGTCACCGTATATGAACGCAACGATCGCTGCGGTGGTCTGCTGATGTACGGCATACCGAAAATGAAACTCGACAAAGAGGCAAGGAAACTGTGTTTACATTATGCGTTTACAATGTGTGTTTACATTATCCGTTTACATTGTGTCGCACGTGAATCGGAATCTTGCGGGCGATTGAATCCGATCTCGTCATCTTTAGATTGTCGAGAGAAGAATTCGTCTGATGAGCAATGAAGGCATTATCTTCCAAACTAACGCAGATATTGGGAAGACGATCAGGACAGACGAGATTCTCTACAACAACGACGCCATTTTGCTGGCTACCGGTTCCACATGGCCGAGAAATCTCAGCATTCCAGGTTAGAAAACCAAACGCGACGAACCGATAATTGTCACACCGTAAAAGTATAATCTAGGCAAGGAGTTCTTACTTGTTTCAAGTAGCAGCATTCTCAATGTTTACTTGAGTCCAGAGAAGACCAATGATGGGGCTGTTAAGGGATTTGTTAGCCAAGGGTAAAAGCAGTCAGAGGCAACAAACACGTCTAAACCGAATCAAGATATTTACAACTCATGAATTGAATAAAATAAGTAAATAACATTGCATTGTTAATGTAGTATTGATTAACTGGCTGTAATATTAAAGACATGTGATAATGTGATTATTATTCACGAACTATAGGGTTTCCTCTTATCAGTAGTCGCATTCTAAACCGTCGTTCTATACAATATTGTATTACTTGTTTCGAGAACTAACTTTTTCAAAATATGACTTACTGTAGTTCTTGGGAGAAGCAATAGCAGTACTCAGGTTTTGAATATTAATTTTTGGCTTGCAGCTCGGACAAATAGTTCTGTACTAGGCATGGGAAAATATCTGTTAAATTGAAACTGTTCTAAAAGGTTTCGCCGTCTCATTTCCATGACGTTTCGTTTTCTCGCTGTCGTTTGCAGGCCGGCACCTTACTGGCGTCCACTTTGCCATGGAGTTCCTTGAGACTTCACAGAAACGCCAGCTGGGCAACTACACACTGCCGTCCATCGACGTCAAAGGCAAACGAGTGGTGATTGTTGGCGGTGGAGATACTGGCGTCGATTGCATCGGAACGTCAGTGAGACAGGTTGGTGAAAATCCTGTTCTTGAGGTACCTTCCAAGGGACACATCGAACAGTGTGGTTTAATAACGTTCGTTTCTTCCTAGTCTGTTTGTCCGCCTGTCTATCTGTCTGTCTGTCTTTCCATCTGTTCTTTGTGTTTGTTTGTGTGTTTATTTTTCTTGTTGTTTTGTAAATTATTTTATTTGTATTAATGTATTTGTTATTTAATTTATCATTTGACGTCAACCGGATCCGTTCTGTTCAATCATTTTGGCGTGAATGAGGTTACACGTGAATAGCTAGACATGCCAGTGTTGTTTTGATAGCCGTTTTTAGCCTCAGAGAACTAGATCTCTTTAACTGAGTCAGTATCAATTTGCCTCTTTAGGATGCTCTCAGTATCACGACCTTCGAGCTGCTAGCCGAGCCGCCTAAGAATCGAAGCAGCCACAACCCCTGGCCATCATGGCCTCGTGTCTTCAGAGTAGAATACGGCCACGAGGAGGTGAGATATGGCACAGTGCACCCTTTTAAGCAGACTATCACGTGCGCTTTGATATGTGAAATTGGAAATGTACTCGAGTGAAAATAAAATGCTACATAAGTCGCAAGAGAAGAGTTTAACCAACAGCTCATGATCTCAATGGTTTGTAGATTTCATTTTACCAAATTTCCTATTTCAAATATATACATTTGGTCTTAAAACAAAAATCATCAAAATATCATTCTGCTTAGCATGGTTCCGTCAACTCTTAAGCGTTGAGGGCTATATGATGGCAATTTGCTAAGCCAGATGGCAATTTTTTCAACTCTAGAGCGGCATGATAGCACTTCTTTGCAGCTTGCATAGATTCTCCTTACAATTGCAATGTTACAGGTGATGACGGAATCGATATACAGTCAAACCTGCATTAGCGGCAACCTCTATAGAGCAGTAACCTGTGTATAAAGGCCACTCCTCATAACCCAAAATGACACTCTCTATGGAAATCAACATGGACAGAAAGGCCACCTGTCTATAAAGGTCATTTTTATCAGATTCCTGAAGTGACCGTTATAGACAGGTTTCACTGTTCTGTACGTGCAATATCACCGTAAATTCACTTTCAGAAATTGTGATAAAAGGCGAGCCGTGTAGAAATACTTGATTCTGGTAGCGCCTGAGGTTTTGTCCTTGTGTCTCAGGTCACGGTGAAATATGGCGATGATCCTCGCGTCTTCAACGTAATGTGCAAAGAATTCATTGGGAACGAACAAGGTCACGTGACTGGTGTTCGGGTCGTCTCAGTGGACTGGGTCAAGGTCAGTTGGAAAGCACACGTGATGGAACACATGATATTTGCAGCATCTGAGTGTAGTCAATTTGCGACAGTTAGTTTAACGGTTGTGTTGGATATTTCTTTCACAAATAGTCAATTTCAGATCTCGTTTTTACAGCTAATAGAACAACCGCAGTGAGTTTTACTTTTAGATAGAAAGCATGTCACCTAAACAGACTTTGCTATCCAAAATGCTAAGTTGTGTAAGCTTTCGATGGAGTTTTAAATGTCTCCCATGGCTGATGTAAACATCTATTCAACTGAAACTAAATTTCTTTCTAGGCGTAGTCATAATTACATAATTTGCATTGTGATGTGTTAATTGTGCAACATTATATGATCTTCATTTCCAGGACAGCACCGGGCGATGGGTCGTCGAGGAGCTCAATGGCAGCGAGCGTGTGTACGAGGCTGACTTCGTTTTCATCGCGCTGGGATTCCTCGGTCCTGAGAAAGTGGTGACAAAGACCCTGGGTGTCAATACTGTACGTATCGACCATCTAAAGTGATTTAAACAGCTCACGCTTCTCAAACATCGACTTCCTCGTTTACCAAGAAAAGCATAGAGCTGTTAAGCCTGGTTTCCATTTAAATCGGGAGCGCTGCAACGCATTGCAACGCTGGTGCGCTCCCGACTGCTCCCGAAAATTCAACTTGTTGAAAAATCACCGGCTCCTTCCGATTCACTCCCGATCTTCCGGTGCGCGGTTTTCATTTCACCGCAAGGAGCCTACGAACATCGGCATGTGCTCCCGATTCAAATCGAAACCAGGCTTTAGGGATTGTTCTCAACAGCATTTTAAAACATAGAATGTATGAAATGTAGAGTGTATACACACAGTTATTATTTATTTATTTTTACGTTTCAAACCTCACGCTCGTCATTCTGTAAAACGTGCCTGTGCAGGTAACGCTGGAGGACGTCTGGTCCTCTTCAGTAAAATACGAGAGTAAATTAATTATATTGTAAGCCATGATGATGATGACAACCTAATGCCCCACTGCCACGTTTTGGTTTACAACCAGCCTCATTTGCCTTTGCAGGACATCCGTGAAAACTTCGCCACGCCACGTGGAAAGTACAACACCAATGTGCCTCGTGTCTACGCTGCTGGAGGTGAGTTGTCAGTTGGTGAACCTGTTACCCACCGTAGATGTTTGACCTCGGCGTTGCTAGAGACGCGGCATCGGAGACCCTAGACGCATCATAAAAAAATCCGGGGGGGGGAATGTTTGGCGGAAACACTTTCTCAACAAGCGTGACAATGTGCGCGTCGAGGGAAATGTTAAAAGCATTCGATTTCATTTTTTGCACGGATTTGGCGGACGTGCTGATGGCAGAGCTTTGCAAGTTGCTTTGATGGATGCCTGGTGATTTGTGTTAACTTCCCCGCATCATTTCTTCCAGACTGTCGCTACGGACAATCGCTCATCGTCACAGCCATCGCAGAAGGAAGACAGGCTGCCAGACAAATAGATCTCGATCTGATGGGGACAACCTCGCTTGCAGGTCCTGGTGGTGATGTCCAGCCCCCTCGTCCGCCTGCCAGACAACACCAGCACTAGTCAACCTCGTTCTGAACGACTGATGCCTCCTTGTACATTAAAAGTAGAAAGACTAACCAAACACGCGCATGCACGTCCTGTGTTACTGCTGTGTTATAGCATCGGACCGCTTTTGACATAGCATTGATTAGGCGCCCAAAATAGAATAGATGCGTCATTTTAACACTATTTTGTTATTTTATTTCCACTTAATTATTATATTACTATATCGCTTTGTTATATATTTTAAGGGACGATATTGTATGCAGGATTCCTACGGTTTAAAAACCGCAAACAGAAATTATCAATGGACGGATTTTAATCATTGTTTCTCTCCTGTGGCCATAACGAGGCGTTGAGGGACTATTTGCTACTTCTTGGCTGCGTGACCGATTATGATTGGTTGCTGGTGTTCTGATGCTACTTCTGTCTTTGCATCAATAAGTCTTGCATGATCTGGCTCGAATCACGTCTTCTGATATAGAGTCGCTGACTCATTTCAGTAGAAAGATTACTCGTGAACAAGGTTTTAATTGTACTACATTTTTACACGAGATTTGCCAAAACGTAAACAGTAAAGACGTCTTTGACAGTGACCATTTTAATGAAATTCAAAACATGCAGCAGAATTTAAAATAATGATATTCTCTATTCGGGGAAATATTCCTGTGGAAGACTTAAAAGCAGAGGTTTGTTGAGTATTCTCATGGCCTCGTTTACAGCTGAATTGTAAGTGACAATGCTGACGCTTGACATATACCGTAGCTATAACCTGCCGCAGAAAGATTTTATATGACTATGCGATTGTCAAATCGGGATTGGTTTTATTCGGAAGACCAGAGTTACCTTACAGAGAATTTTGAATGCAATCTTGATTTATTGATTTATGAGTGGACCTCCCTATTAGCCTGCTCATGCTTTTAGTATCGATCGATATACTCTAAAAAAAAAACACCAACGGCACGGCCGATGTGACGTTGCGGCACGCTAATCTCATTTTCGCGCCAGAACTACGTTATCGTGTAATATGTAGCTAGTTGTCAGTTCCGTAAAGCAAGTCTCGTGTCAAGACGCAATCTGTTCGAATCACAATTGTAAGTACAGTTTTCTTTTCTGTCGCTTATATTTGTACATAGTCTGATAAGTACTCGTTATTTCATGTTTACTTACCACATTCTAATATGTTTTGTATATTCTTTTAAATTTTCACCGTACGTGATTAAAGATCTGTTCTAACGCACAGGCAGTCTGTTCACTTGAAGTCTACGGTTGCAACGGTTGACACACGTGCGCGTCTGGCGTCTCATGCCCCGTCGCATATCTTCGCGGTGAACGACAGTCGATAATAGGGATGAGTGTTTAAGCTCTGTTTACATTGAGGAAATGGATACAGATCAGCTGCGTCATTGACTTATAGTGTGAACGCCCTGTTTACGTGACATTCTGCTTGTCCGTTCATTGGATCAGCGGTTTCAATAGCCTCGAGCCCGTGTTCAAATGTAAGGCAACCTCGTCCTAAGGCCAAAGCGCTGCCAGCGGTCGTTGAGATGGTGAGTGATTTGTGTCGTTTCGTTTGTTCTGCTGCGTTGACTCTTGTCGAGTGGCAGTTGAAGATACGATGAACCTCTCTCCGTATGTCGGGGTTGAAGTAACAATAGAAGACTGGGTTCAAACTGGAGTTAGCCAATCCCAGCGTGTAAGCCCAGAACTCAATGTAATTATCCAAGATGCGACTCTGCAGACCGCACGTCCTCAGTACCGCAATGGCCACTTGGAAAGCGAAGCAAACTAACAACGTAACGACGATGAATCCGACAACGCGAGTAGCGCGAAGTTGGACGCTGCCGTAATCGAAATCACCTGACGTTTTACTAACGTTCGTCAGCGACCAGACGCGACGCAAGATGCGAGCGTAAGCGTAGGCCGTCCAGCCGTATGTCCCGCAGATGATAACAGCATTGATCACGAAGAACGCCACGCGCTTGCCCTCGAAGACGCAATAGAAACTAGTGAAGAGCGACACGGCCCAGATGATCATCGTTGCCATGACGATAGACCGCGTGGTTACCAATGACGAATAGGAAAATGTTCTAAACATGGCGATGTAGCGCTCCCACGTGATGAAACTAACAGTCATCAAAGAGACACCGCACAGAGTGTAACCAGCTAGGGATGTTACCAGGATCAGATGACAAGGTGGTCGGTTGTCTCCTCGTATGACCACAATGAAATACATGACAGACAACAGCGGTTGGACGAGCGAACCTGACAAGAAGTCTGCCACGCCCAACCCGAACAGTGCAAGATTTGATTGCTGCTGCAACAACTTGCGATTTCGCAGAAGAGCGATAACCACGCAGAAGTTAAACAGGATGGCCGGTACCATGGTGATGCAATTGACGACGGCAACAGCGAGTAGATTATAAGTGAAGTAAGTCGATCTCTCGTAGTACAGCGAGACATACGGACAATGAATAAGACTCAGGAAATACGCTGTGTCGTTGGATATGACGTCACTATCCATCTTTCGCCAGGCCAAGATATATCATCAGAAAGTGACTTCGATTCTCCGATCGCTGCTGCTCTTCGTGAAATCAAAAGCAACGACTGCTGGCAGTGATCTCAACCACATGGTCCTTACCAGCTCATGTCCTTTCTAGATGTACACACAGCTGAGTAAAATGGCTCTAAGTGGAGTAAACAACGCAAGGACGACTCTTTGGCTCAATTTGATGGCTTTATTAAAAGGAGGGCTATTTGACGCAACAAGTACTACTACAAGGGTAATTCCCCAAAGGGAATCATCGAGACAACCTGGGTCATTATTGCCACGTGCAGGACATTTGCTCTCAAGCGTCTAATTTAGATCGATTGCTCTTCAAACATCAACTAAGGGAAGGGGATTGCCAGCATGAAAACGACTTTGCAGGCGTTGTGATTACGCGGAGAGCTAGGTTTTGAATCTGCAGTGACATTACTTTCGCTCTAAATATAAAATTTTCGGGAAAGTTTTCCAAAAATTTGCATCTGATACCTCTTGCTTAATTGCTGCCATTCACCACTTTCTTCCGTTGCTAGATCAGCAAGACATAGAAGAATACCCATCTCAGTAAAGATTTAACCATGAAGGGACAAATTATTAATTATTTTATTCTTGGAATAACAGCGGGATATCTATAGCAGAGGTCCACTTCACAACAATTAGAGCCACCAGTCAGATGAAGGCAGCTGGTTATTCGTTGATTGGCGAAAGCCAAATTACAGATTATGCTGAATATCGCAAGCCGGTTCTACGCCCTTACGTGCAGCGCAATATTCTCCCGCAGTAGAAACCCTGTCTCTTAAACATTTTAGCAATATATCTCTTGAAAACACTGCAATGTAATGGTTTCAAACAGAGATACTTCCTTACAAAATAAACCACATTGTGGAATGACCATGCTGTTGTTGCTAAGAAACCAGAAGCAAGAAATACAGAAGACTGTTTAGAAATAGTTTATGAATAATTAATTCTACCATATTCTAGGAACCCCCCACCTCTAGCCAAAGGCGTAGCTTGTACCATAGACACTAGAATGATGTCATTCTAATGACATACGGTTAGATTCCTTTCTTCAGTCTAGAAATGTGGGTCTTCGAGCGAGGGTTCCCATCGATTTCAGATTTTCCTTGGATTGTTTCTTTTAGAATGGTGGCGTTGTATCCCATTTTATTTACTTTTATCCCATTAGCTGCGAGCATTTGTTCCAACATGAGCTCCACTGGCGAGATAATCGGGAGATATTTCGATCGGACGGCTATTGGGAACCAATTTCCAATGAATCTTATTGCTGTTCCTTCATTATTCGCGTGCAGTGATATCTGCAAACGACAACAAAATTGCACTGCTCTGACTTACTGTCAATCTCCAATGAACGGTGGTCCATGCCTTCTCTATGCTGCCATGAATTTTACTCGGCATCTCTACAGAAACATGTCTTGCTCGACTGTTCTCATTACGGAGGTACGTACCTTAATTAAGCAAAGGATAGCAATTGCAATCCAACGCGGCAACGCCGCTTCATCCATCAGTTCCATTCAACATCCTGTTGGTATGGTGGAGATTTTAACTTGATTAGCTAGCAAATTTTAGGTTATTTTAATTATTACTAGATAAATTCTATGTTGAATGAATTAATTATGGTTTTGTAAATATTTCTAAATTACTTTTATGTACTTTAGTTCTCAATTTCTCAAGGGTTCCCGCTTTTAGAAATGAGAAAACAAAACATTCTAGAGTCGCCTCTTGTATAAGCATCCTTCCACGCAAAACGAATTAATTAAGCCTGAATGTCATATTGACAATCGAGCTTCCATCGTGGCTTTTATATCTCATAGAATATGTATTCTGCCTTTGCTAATCCACGTTAAAAACGTTGCTCTATATAATTAGTGCTTGCAGTTGCTTGGAATCCGCTTTCCTAACAGGGATATTGCCCAAACCCGATTGTGATAACGTCAATACATAATTATTTGCCGATTTATGGGTCTTCAAGAAATGTTTTTCACTTTCAATATAAAATGCTTCGACCTTGCAAACATCGCAAGACTCTATAGAGTACTGTATACGCATAATGCATACTGTGTCTGTAATAATAACTTTTATTGATGAATTTTAATAAGAAAGTTAGTTTCTAACTAGTTCACGGAGGATAAAGTACAGTAAGCAGAAAAGCCGTATCTTTCTTCAAATATCGAAGATGTGTGCTTGCTATAGCTGAGAAATTTACATTTTTTGTTTTGTTTTAGACCCGTTGCATCGATTCGCCCAAAGGTACTGTATACGCAGCTTTAATTTGTGTCTAACAGTCGTAAGATTAGGCCTGTTTTTTCGCTGTAATATTTATTTGAATGATGGATTTTATCAACTAGTTAAGTTTTTATCGAGTATTTGCAAGTAAAATATGAATTTTTGTACTGTTGCCATAAAGAATGGCAGATGTCTAATTATCGGACAGGATAATCATTTTTAGCAGGCGATGTAAATTCTGATAAATTATCATGTCTTTGGAATAGGTACTTTTATTGATGTATAAGACTATAAGTTGCGTCCATGCCTTGCAGCCGCCATTTTGTTTTTTTCTTCAGTTGACGGTGGATGGTCGAGTTGGCAAGCGGGCGGAGTTCCATGCAATGTAACATGCAACGGCGGCTATCAGACAATGCACAGAAACTGTTCGAGTCCGAGGCCAGACTGCCTTGGTTCTCCTTGCGATGGAAACCCGACTAAAACAGCACAATGCAACAGGCAACCATGCCCCGGTGAGTAACACCGACATTATGTCTGCTTTGCTTTGATTTGATATATTTTCTGTAAATTGAACACGGAAGGCAAATACAGGATAAAATTCACTTACGCCCAGCTTATAAAATTACAATATTTTGCTACATTTATTTTGTCTAAACGACATTTGAAACAAGACAATGTTGGCGCAGTGACAACATCATCAGGCAGATCGTTCCACCATGAGATCACACGGGAGCAAATGAAGTTCTTGATAAAATTATAATTTTATTTGCGGACTGCCATGTTCGTCAGCTTCATGGAGTGACCACGCCCTTGCATACTTCGCACTTAAGTGTGAATAAATCAGCCATTGGTTGATCAACCAAATTGAAGGAGTATACTTTTTCATTACTTGCGCAGTCGTTCTTAAATTATGCAGATTTGTATATGCTAATTACGCACAATGTATGTGTGGTAGCCTCGTTTGTATGTGGAGGTCAATATCACACCCCTACTCACTGTAAAATATTCAGTGTGGAATAATTACTGATCAAGTGAACAGTGTCGTCATTGAGTTATTAGAGAACGTTACAGTATGTAATACTGATATTTGCTATAGTTATGTTAATTATGCATAATTTATGTAAAAGTGATATTTTCCATATATGCTAATTATGCATAATGTATGTAGTAATGAGATTTGCCATTTGTTAACTATCCATTATCTATGCAATAATGAGATTTTGCGCTATTATGCCTTAATTATGTCATTTGATACATTTGATTAAGAAAGGAGTCGATGGAAATGAAAGGAATGCGGAGACCGTGTCTATAGATTTGTCTCGAATTTTGGTTTTGTTGCCTTCAGTGCAATTATATACATGTAGTCACTGGTGCAATACATGAGTTGTTCTCTTTACAGTTTGCGTTTTGGCAAGAAAATTGATTCAATTCAAATCAGAGTTATCTCATGTTAATTTGGAACCCTTTTTACTTAGACATAATTTATTAATTTTAATGTCTATTGTCACATAAGTATATAATTGCCGATGTATTTATTTATGCCACTTGTTCGTGCAGCGTAAGAGCTATGTGTATATAGCCTGCTACATGTGACTTCTTAGTTTTGGCTTTTGTTTAATGTAGACACATACATGCATAAATATATACATACATGCAAACGTGTGGCACTTATATTCAAATTTTATTCAATTTGTTGCCATTTTCGTTACTCCAAGTCTTTGTTATTTAACTAGTTATTGATTTTCGTTCTTCAGTTGATGGGAACTGGGGAATTTGGAGCAATTGGGTTAGCTCCACCTGCGAACCATTTGGCGTTCTAAAGAAAACGACTCGGTCACGCCAATGCGACAGTCCAGCACCTTCAAATAATGGCGAACAGTGCAATGGTAGTGGCCATGATGAAACCGATTGCATCGCTGACGACTGGAGCAAGTGATGTGCTGGGCAGCCTCGGCTATTGTGACAAGCGACACGGGGGTGTTGTACTCATCTGAATTATGACAATTCTTCGATTATTTGCTAATATGTACGATTTTATTAATTAATTCTGCCTTCTTAATTGATGTTTGAACATAAAATGAGAACCACCAGCACGCTGGAAAGAAACATTAAATTGTTCCTAGTATTGCGTCTCAACTCCTGCTTCTGGGTTATTTCGGGTCAATATTCCGCATGTCATAGCCCCCTATAATTTATCATACGTGAATTAATTAAAATTTGTCTGTTTACCGGCAATTGTTATGTAGACGAGTAGTTACAAGTAGTTACAGTTTCGGAGGTGTTGCCTGAGTCTGCCCCATCCCTTTGATATTGTTATTGTAGATTAGTAGAATCCTTTCCAAAGGTGGTGACTGATGCTGCTTAAAAGAGTCTAAAGTGTCATGCTCAGACAACCCTTTTCTCATTATTAAATGCAGAGCCTACAGTTTACGGTTAAGATATCATATTTATTTCACAACGAGATATATTGCTAATACACTCGATTAGTGATGTTCCCTTGCCATGTGGGAGACCACCTGCCACCTGATTGCCTCAAGGCAAAGAGCAAGGAACTGCTGCCGACGGCTAAAGACAACAAAGCACAAAATACCGCCAACTTTGCGAAGAGCTGAGCTT
>OFHS01003922.1:0-15344 GCA_900245855.1 Calvadosia cruxmelitensis | reverse complement strand
TCCGATGTCAATTTACCCTATAACATAAAATTTAGACATCCGAATTTTTCATCGGAACACCCCATTGCTCGCCAGCCGATCCCGAAAGCTCGAAGTCGCAGCCATGTCATAGAGCTGCGCAGTCGTAGTTGTCGAAGCGCTATGGGCGTAGGGCGTTAACATGAATGCTTGCCCAAAGGACAAATGCATCGTTATAATATTCACTGTACTTATGTTCGCACGTCAAATGAACCTGTGCCTTTTCTTTATTTATTCACCTATAGTCTGCATGCTTCTTTAAATGTCAAGCTCAGTTTTTTAAGTTGGTCACCTGTTATTTAGCATCATTAGAATGCTTTCGCCAAGCTATAGTGACATCTTCATAGGACAATGTGAACTTGATGTTACGAAAGAAATTCTGCTTAATATATACGGTACAACTCTGCAAAGACAATAAAAACCTTACAGATTATGTGGGTTTTGATTCGGGAGTCTTTAGCTTTGCATCATGAATGACAGTATTGAGGAACACGACGAACAGAAACGAAGTGAGAGTGTCGCACTGAAGCACTCGTGAGGATGGAGAGATGGGGTGGTCATCGATGTGGCTGTGGTAGAATTATAGAGGTGAGAGGTCCATGATAGCTCAATCGAAGTGTCAAATCCTGATTGCCTTCTCAGCATCTGTTGCATGAAGCTAGATTACATTTCTGCGTGGTTAAAGGCGAGACCAAGACGGCAATACGAACGCTATAGTAACTGGGCTATCCTGGGTCGAATGTGCCTCAGATCCCTTTCTAACGGAGCTCACCATGCTACTCTGACGTCAGTGGTCCAATTAATCATCCAAGGGTCTGCCAATCAAGGGCAGTCTAGTGTACTTGCTCTACGCGATCCTACCCTCGTGACTTCATGAGCCTCTGCCCTATACCTAACCACGCGCTGCAGAAGAGCCCTCGGTCTATCTTGAACGCAGATTGACGACAACACGACAGAATGCTCGAAAGGATAATACTGAGGCTTCGCAAAGTGGAACCGCGCATAAATTTCCCCACTCATCCTACCTCAGCAGAAAAGATGTATACTATTATAATAATACCAAATGGTAAATAAGTAAATAGATTTAGTTTCCACTGATTATCTGTATGACGGTGCCCCTTTGGATCTGGGTTGTGAAACTTGTGACAGGGCTCTCATAGAGGAGAATCAAACGCATGTCGCAAACCTCCCATTGGATAGCACCACGGCCACACTCATCTTGGGCTGACAAGTTTAAATTCTAGGTAAAGGCCGATTCAGATCACAACGTAACATAAGAAAATTCCCATGACAGAAATATTTAACAGCATTCACGTCGACAAGGCCTGGAACGTAAATTTATCGCCAAGTCAATGAAAGCTCTCATTGTAGATAAAATCGTAAACAATTCTCTCAGCACAATCTTCAACAAAGTTTACTTCAGAGCATAACACGGAGAACAAACGAAGGTACAACAAAGACATCTCTTGTTTATTAAATGTTAGTCTGGGAAGTTCAGGCCTTATTTCAATTAATAGATTGATTGCAACGGCGATCAACGAAATTTATTAGCGCTTTCAGATATACGAAGAGTGCCCAATTTCATGGAAATTTGTGTTTGTACGCTAAATTTCTTCCTGGTAGTCTTTACCTTCATGGCCGCAGCAATTTATCAAATGATGAAGCACTGAATACAGACTGTTAGCATTTCAGTCTCTTTGTTGTCTGCCATTTTTGATTGAGAAAGTTGACAACATGCGATGAAGGAAGCAGGTTTAGTCGAAAGAGCGGATGCAATATGATTGGTCAAAGCCATTTTTTTTATGGCAGAACGTAAAAGTGGAACCCAACCCAAGCCCTAACTAATGATGTAAATAGACATTAATAAACCTTTTGAAGCTTTAGTTTCTTAGTAGCTCCGAGTCAATGGACTTATAGAATTGCAGTCACAATTTAACTTACTGGTAAGTCTCGTTTAACTTTCAAGATCTTGGAGTCGATTTCAAGCAATTCCCAAAAGGAAGTTGATCGTCAGCCAATCAGAGAAGTTGTGTCTCATTGGCTAGGTGATGTTGTTTAGGATCAAAAGACTGTGTGCTTAAGAAATCATTATGGCACACATGAGAAATTAGTTGAAACTATATGTCGACATTGTCAAGCCGTAAATATTCTGTTATATCAGACAGACGCTTTACTCAAATAGGACTATTGTAGCACCTGCTACGAGGATTTTAAGTCCTTATCTACACCAAATGAATGAATAGAAAGCAGCGGGTGAAACATTGCTATATAAAAGCCGTAACATATTTTGCTGGTGTTTCCCATGAGATAAGTTTTAAAATCTCCTCTATTCATGTCTCATGCATGTATCTATTGGGGGTGTTTACTTAATAATTTATCAATTGATCGCGAAAAACAGTAAAAAGAAGTGATCACAAGCAAGAGCGGGAAACAGCCATGGCGAAAAACGTGGAGCGATGCTCTATTCTCTTACTTCGAATGCTGCTTGCTGTAACATACCTCTGTGAAACGATAAAGTGTTCATTAAATGCGACATGCGACTACAGCGATAATGCATTTGAGTTCAAAGGACGATTCTTCGAGGGATATACTTTGAAAATTTCTTCTCCACTCGTCGAGGCAACCACACCGCACATCTTTGGATGTCACCATCTCTGCAAATTGAACCTAAACTGTGAAGGACTCACTTTCACCAAGAACATGTCAGATGCTACTAATTGCAAGCTACACAATGCAACCAACATCGGAGATTTCCTCTTTAAGGATCCGCTGTCATCCACAATTCTCTTGCGGCCGGTGAGACATTCGTATTACGGAATTGAACCAATCATTTAAAATAGTGTGCATTTCATTTAATGATAGCCACATCAAGACAAACTCCTTCCTTTTAACAACAATTATGTTCCCGCATCATGCTTCAGCTCTTATAACATAGAGCTCAAGATTTGGAAGAATATTATCATATTTTTGTGCTTTTGTATCTAAGCAACAGAATGATGTTGCTGCAGCTGACAAAGCATTGGAGCTTTTTATTTCATCGCCTTCCTCTGTATAGATTAGATTCAATGATCCATTTCTGAACTAGCCGGCGTGCAGACAAACTGTGTTCTTCTCATTGAAATAGTCCATCTGGGCAATTTTGCAAGCTTTCGTGTTTGCCAATTGCAGATTCAGAGTGACGGGCGGTGATTGCGTGGGCATTCTGCCCCTTCTGATTGGTTGATGTCTAGCAACATCTCTGTCAGACGCTGAACTGATTGCCATCCTGTCTGACTGTCTCCATACCAACGAAGAGTCTGTTAATGACAACAATAGATTGCACAGCTTCCTCAACTGTGCAGACAGACTATTATATCACCGAGAAAAAAAAGCTCGTCTGGACGCAACCTAGTCCTGAATAAGAAGCATGATATTTTCATTGTTTGTGTAATAGTGACGGCACATGTCACGGTCGGGAAGTTGACTGCTTTTGCATGGTTTTGACGATAGCGTGTCATGCCAAATTTTCTGATGAAACCACTTCTAATGGCTGCTTCTCTAATTACGATTAGAGAGAGAGAGAGAGCAAACTTCTAAGTTGATATTTCACGTATAGTAAAACACGTAGAGGGAAACGTGAAAAAATATTTTTATTTAGAAATCGAGAGTTAGAGTTATCGACTTCCAAACATCGATTTTTAAGAAAATTTACTACCAGGGAAAGGGTAAAGATGTTGGAACAGAGGTCAGAATAGCAGACAATTAAAACTAATACAGGAAATTACTCTTCTTTCAACTTCAAAAGTTCGTGCCGCCGTTCTAGCTTGTGTGACAGAACCCATGTTGGGTTTATAGCAATCTTCCCATACTAGAATCTCAATTGGCTGTGTTCAACTTTCCAGGTCAAGCAGTCTATGATCTTCGCGGCACGCAACACTTTGACGCGATAGCTCTGCAACCCCATTAAGAGCACGTTTTAACAATCACCAGGGAACGGGTAGACGCATGATCGAAGTGTAATGCAAGGCGATCATCTCATTTGCATTGAACATAATTTGTTGGAACACGTATTATAACTATAACTAACTAACTGTAAATAGCTATTGTTGGAATTTTAAACATTTTCTGTAAGTACTGTTAGAATTCTAATGCCGATTGTTTAACATGTACCTCCTGTCGTTCACTTACTGTATGTTATGGAATTTATTATATTGTCTTTCATTTACAGTTCATCTGTAATGAAGAAGCAAGAGGTGCGTAACAAGAGCACGATATTTCTTGCGCTTTATGTTTTGCACGATATTTACATGTGATAAAAAAAACTTTACTTCTGTCAGTGCCTATTCAGGAGTATTGGTATTGAAAGTTATGTTCCTATTTCAAGAGCAAAGGTTCTCACTGCAAGGAAAACATTTTCAAATCTAGTACAAAAATGCTTGCGCACGCTATAAGGCCACAAATTGCCAAGTTTGAATAGTGCAATTTCCCCCAAACCAAGTCATATTTAAGAAAGTTGATGCTTGAAACAAGAAAAATATTCTTGCTTCAGAACAGATATTTCGATGAAGAAAATAAATATTATCTTATTCTAAGTATCAACTAGACATGGTATTTTCTTGTTAGGATTTGGAAATAACATTATAAATTTTGATTTATTTGGATTTAATGTTATAGATACAAATAGACAGAAGACTAATTACTTCTCAAATGAATTTACAAAAATGCTGGTAAACTTTCAGGATTCCCAGTTAGTGTTTCAAATGGAACTTTCCCTCTTTTCTTAAATCACACTGGCATAATTGTTTTACCTACCCTATGCCTTTTGCCAAAAAATATTTCAAGATATGCTGATCACTATCCCGCTCTCTTTCTCAAGGCGATTGCAGCTGATATGGTTCGACCATTTTTATTATTTTCTGAATAATCGTTAATGAGTTGTCACTTTGCAAGTATCTGTTAACTGCTGTTGCTGCACCTTAATTACTGTAGGAATTTAACCCCGACGAGTTTCATGCGAATAATATTACAGTCAAACCTGTATTAGCGGCAACCTCTATAGAGCAGCCACCTGTGTATAAAGGCCACTCTTCATAACACCCAAATGACACTTTCTTTAGAAATCAACCTGGATAGAAAGGTCACCTTTCTATAAAGGTCATTTTTCTTAGGTCTGAGAGGTGACCCTTATAGACAGGTTTCACTGTATAATTGGAAAGAATTCAACTAAATGCATAAGGAATTTTAAGGCTACATAACACGTAATAGATAAAGAAATACAATGGTACGATTTTTAATTAAAATATCTAAATGAGATCAAATAACATTTTGACATTAAAATGTATTTACTTTACTCTTGTTCAGATCTGGCAGACATTTCATTGATCGAAGAAACTGGGATCTACTGCTTCAATTTGTCGAATAGAAGGACATGGCTGAAGCTGTACATCGATAACAAATGTAAGAAGTCACGTGGGTGTGCTATTCGCAACTGAATATACTGAAGTAAGGTAAAGTAAGGTCCGATGAGATGGAATAAGCCACACTGCAAAAAAGGTTCTTATTTTAAGAAAAGATTTTCATTTTAAGGAGTATAACTCTTGAATCTAGTAAACAAATATTTGTCTACGCTCTAAGCCAAAAATTACTAAGCCAAATATGAATATTGCTATTTTTCTTCCACTGACAAAGTCTTATTTTAAGAAAATTAATACTTGAAACAGGAGAACAATTCTTGTCTAGAATATATTTTTCAGTTCAAGGTAGCCACAACAAGAAGAATGTATTTCGGTAACGTAAAAGACGACTTCTCTGCTAGATGCATGTAACTACACTGACTGATAGAAGCGAGGAAGGTACAGTAATATCTCTACGTGAGAACGAGACTGTAATGCAACAGTGGGCATATTGTAAAGAACGTTTGTGCAGTTTATACTTTCTCGGACCACTTGCAAATTCAAGTAGTGCAATCGAACTCTATCAAATAAGGTACTACATGTGCCAAGAAGTCACGTTTTAATTGTCCTTTGTAGAATTCCAGACCCGTTTCCGTTTAGGTCAAGCGATTGACTGATTTTTTTCTATATATAATCATAATTATACTTACTTATTTTTATACTTTTTATATAATTATATTGTTTTAATGTAATCTATATAAGTATCGAGGATTGACGTTTGATCAGGGATTTGGAATGAACTTGACTGTAATATAAATCGGTGAACTGCGTACTATTTTCTAGCGTCCCCTGTGGTCTACGAATAAGGCACAGCACTTTGGGCGGTCGTCAACGACAAGCTGAATTGTATGTTCACGTATCGAGATAACCTCGATACATCAGAGCATACGTGAAAATTTTCATTTACTGCAAATATATCATCCAATTCTGCACTAAATAGACGTCACTCACAATGCTGATAACGCATTTGAGCAGTAAATTACGTGGACATGTTCCTTCAGTGCTTAAATTGTAGTGTCTTGAATGCTTCTTCCTTGCCCAAAGCATCTTCCTCTTCTTCTTCGATTGAAATCATAGCGTCAGTTGTCAGAATCTTTGACACAGGGCATCCGCTAAACAACACAGGCTAAACCCATCCCCTGTAAGTTTCCAGTCATTGTTTTCAGGGTTCTGCGCATGTAGTTGGAGTCACCAATTGCGACGCGCTCGAAATTTTGTAGGCTCTTTGCATTTATTCCTGTAATACTCTTTTACAAGGGCGCAACGTAGCAAAATTTATCCTTTAGAGTTCGGCTGCCCAGTGGCTTTAGGTTAACTAAGCAGCAGAATCTTGCATTATCAATGCTGGCAGCCTTTGTCCTGAATCTGACAGACAAATCTCAAAGTAATAATGACAGATCTTTCTTAGAATAACATTTTTTTCTGATGTTCTTTCTCTTCATGGCAGCAATAATAATTATATCAAATAAGTGAATAACGACATGCTGAACGCGTATTATTAGCATTTCAGTTTCCTCCTGATCTGCCATTTTCGATTGGGAAGGTTGACAATAGGCGATGAAAGAAAGTAGACTGAATTTAAACCAGAGCGAAGGCAATCTGATTAGTCAATGCCAAATTGCTCTTACGGCAGAACGTAAAGGTTGAACTCAACCTAAGTTGAATTTGTTTTACATAAAGTCCTAATTTTATGTGGAATTTTACGGAGTGTTACGAATGGGATATGAATCACCAAATTTTCTTGCGCAAATTTTCTTACGTTACGATGTGATCTAGATGGACCTTAATACAAGATGAGAAGGCATTCGACATTCTTACTACGTTTTTCA
Organism: Calvadosia cruxmelitensis; assembly: GCA_900245855.1. Taxonomy (NCBI): domain Eukaryota; kingdom Metazoa; phylum Cnidaria; class Staurozoa; order Stauromedusae; family Kishinouyeidae; genus Calvadosia; species Calvadosia cruxmelitensis. Next base: position 8,065 of record OFHS01003922.1, on the reverse strand, counting down.
GCAGACCATACTTCAGGCAGCTTGTGAAATACTATACTACAAATAGAAAACATTGCACCATATTACCTTCTTATTCATTGAACGATAAATTTACTATGGCAAGTATTATTTCAAGTTCATAAAGGGAATAGTCGTAAGGAAAATGCTATGCGTAAGATAGAAGAAAAGCAACTGGAAGGCGTTATAGCCTGTCTTGTCCGCATAAGTTGATCGCACATCACTGCAACAGAAGCCCTTTCACTACAATCGTCTTTTCTCCAACAGAACACGCTCCTCCACAAATAATAACGTCTACATCAAGTCAAGCTACCGCCAATCTTTCCAGGCTACTGGTGCCCATTTGCGGAACAATATGCCATCGCACATGAAAGTGATCGCTAGAAGGTTCAGGTTTAACAAAATATTGAAGACCTCTCCAGCCCTATGTGAACTTGGCTTACTTGAAAGTATAAGAAAATGTAAATTGAAAAAAAGAGAAAAAGACTATATGCAAAAAATTAAAGAATAAATGTATATACTAATAGACCTATACTTGTAAATTGCTATGATCTCACCTTCCATGTAAAAACGTTTTCCGTAAACTTATTGGAATTGTGAATAAATGATGCTGAATACAAAGTGCGGGCAAACCAAATTTGAAATGTGAAACTGCTGGCAACTATCACACATTGGAATAATTACTCCATATTGCCTTCTTATTAATTGAATAATAAAATAAACCATGTTGAAATAATCACTTCAAGTCCACGAAGCGAATTGTTGCAAAGAAAATGCTATGTAATTGGATTATATTTTTGAGATCCAAGGCCCATATACTGGATAAGGCCACATTGACGGCAAAGGGATGCACTTTCCTTTAGCGCATGGTGAAACGTTTGAAAAACTGATACTGGGGATGTGTTATGCATTTTTAAAATGGATGGTTAGTTATGTCATTGACTTCATATTCCATTCCTTCATCCAGTTAGAGTGCGCATCGAGATTCAGAATCGATCGAGTAACAAGACATCCTTTAATCGTGGCTGGAAGGATTACAAAATGGGTTTTGGAAGATTGGATGGAGAGTTCTGGCTTGGAAATGATAACATTCATCATCTGACAAAATACGGCAATTTTGAGATTAGGATCAATATGAAAGATGGAACTGAACATGGCTATGCCAAAGGCAATAATTTCAGGATGTCGGATGAAGGAGACGATTACAGACTACATATCGGAAGTTTTAGCGGTAAATCTTGCATTTTCGCGGTAATATTGCATTTATTATGACAGCAATAACCTAAGAGCCTTAAAAGGGCAACAGCAAGTAACTTTGGAATGGCCGAGGTTATCAACAAAATACAATACAGTGTAACCCAGTTAATATCACCTCGGTTAATATTCCAACCCGCTTGATATAACAACTCGCTTATTTTCCCGATTTTGGTTAGGAAATCATGGTGAAATGAGTAAGGCTACAATGTAGAAGACAATCAAACAATATTCTACACCAATTGTATGAGTATGAGTATGAGTATATATTTAGACCATATCGTAAACGAAATACAAAACAATTGATTACAGAATGTTTGAATAGCAAGTAATTTGGTTACATGATATGATAATGGATCATCCCTTAAGCACAAATTTGCTTATTGTTCAGGAGACCCAAGAGTTAAGATATGATGAGATGTTATGAGATGAATAAAATTAAATATGATGAGATGTTATGAGATGAATAAAATTAAATTTACATACTGGAAGATAGTTTTATAGTTATACAAGTACAATTAGCATATATTTGCTGAGCTAAAAAGGTCGGTAGCAATGGAAGTAATCAAGGGAGAAAAGTGAAAAGAAACAAAAAAAGTGAAATTTGAAAATGTGAAATTGAAGGATTGATATAAAAATCTCAGTTTCTGTGATCGAAAATATAATTTCGAAATTATGCAGTCGAAATACTGCGAATCATTATTTTATCATTGCTGAAAATAAATATGTCTCGTTTCCAGTGTAATCGTCCTTATCGAAGGCTAATGCTTTGTGCAAACAGTTCAGTTTAATTTTAGAATTTAAATTTTTTAGTTTTAGATTGGACGAGAATTAATCACGGTTACAGGTATGCCACAAGCCCGTTGCTTTCTTGAGCAGAGGATAGCAATTGCAGTCCAATGCAGCAATGCTTCATCCATCCTAGGTTGGCAATTCAAAATCATGTTGGCTTGGACGAGATTTTTAACTTAATTAGCTAGCGAAATGTTTAGGCTATTTGAATTGTAATTAGTACTAGGTAAATAGTATGTTAACTGAATTAGATATGAATTATTGTAAATAAGTATAAATCTATTTTCCGTAGTTCTCAATTCTAGGGAAATTATTTAAATTGTATTAGACGTTCTTACCATTATGTTGAACAAATAAAATATATTAAATTTTAGAATGAGTTTAATTATGAAAAACCACGGCCACTGAGTTTCTCCCTCATCGTACGACATAATTGCTCCTGGGACTAGCGTAGCGATCTATAGTATAGACTTCCAGTAATCGGCATTATAAAATACTTTTTTGGTTTCTTGCAATCTTAGCTGTACGACATGAAGCGATATCCTCAAAACAGGGTCGTTCTGTTTCATAATGGCGACAGGCAACAACATAACAAATTTAATCTCCACTGCCGCTTTGCGCAAACAAATTGTTTTCTTCGTGAAGACTGGAAGCAACGCCTCCATACAGATTACTTGATAGTAGATTCGTTTGTACGATATTTGTACAAGAAGAGTTGGAAAATGTCGCAAATGATTGAACTTGTGTAGAATATTTTGTCCGAATTCCTTTTTCGTCAAGAATTTCTTCAACAAAGCGACATTCTGCTCAGTTTTCGTCTTGGAATTTTGGCTTTGGAAATGCTTCACTAGTTAGAAAATCGTATGACCAATCACAGCAAAAACGTGTCCACTGTCAAGAATGTTGCAAATTTTTCACTTACACTATACGCTCCGTTACCGTATACGATGTATGAAAACGTATTATGCTTCAGCAACAAGGAACACTAAAGCAGCATTAAGCTACATTGTATCATTTAGGATTTCAACAAACAGAGCATTTCATCCTCCAAAAGATCATCATCATCATCATCAATATCATCATCATCATCATCATCATCATCATCACCATCTATTGTGAAACACACTATGGCATTGGCTTTTCTTGGGGAACATATAATTATTATAAAACAGGGAAAATATACATACTGTGTAAGTATGTTAATAGCAAGTGGACTTTAAACAGGAACATGCAGGAAATATATCACAAAAGAATAGTCAGTTGGAATACGTGAAGTCGTGAACAATAGAAAAAATGGAAACGATGCCTAAAGAAGTCAATCATGACGAACAGCGCACAAAGTACGGGATGCGACGAGCGGACAAAACAGCGACGGGTGAACATGATGTTTCCAAAGTTATTTTAAATAATTGCCTGCACATCATGTCGAAATATTGAGTGTCACTATCACAAACCCAATAGTTTAGAAACGCTTCTTAGACATCACTTACAATTTAAAATTTCCTTACCATCAATCATAGACATGGTTATTCGAATCGTAGGTGGTACTGGAGACTCTCTCTCATCACACAACCTGGCAGCCTTTTCGACATTCGACAGAGATAACGACGAGTCCCAAGACAATTGTGCCGAAGAAAATTCAGGAGGATGGTGGTTCAAGCAATGCCAAGGATCCAATCTCAACGGGTTATACATGGATCGAGATTCAGCAAGCGATGGAAAAGGAATCGTCTGGCCTTCATGGAAGGGATATAATGTGTCTTTACGGAGATCCAATATTAGACTATATGTTCTGAACATTTAAGTGATGCTAGAACACAATGAGTCCTAAAACTTAGATTGAAGGGGAACATCAACACTTGAACGCAACTGAAGTAAGGGATTTCATGAAGGAGCAGCATACATGAAACCTGAATAAGCAGAAGAGTATCACATTATTTCTGTTCTACATAGTAAGAATTAATTCAACTCATAGTAACATTGCACACGCATATCATGAAGGTGGTTGGACACACATTTCTGTGGATGAATAGCACCATTTGCATGCCTTCCGATCCAATGCTATCAGGAGCGGAGAGCGGACATATGGAATATCACGTGTAAACAAAATATACTATAATTTCCAATCGACACCTTGCTACTTAACACTTTAATTTTCTCCTTATGAACGGAACTGCTACATTTGATGTTGCAATTCAACAGTTGGCTGTGTAGATGTATTGCTCATTCTAATGTAATCAATTCTTGTCTTCAATTTACGCGACAAAATGCAATTGAGTTTTAAGCATTGAATCGTTGGAGTACGGAGTAATTTATTTAGTTCTATAGAGAAGATGAGTCTAGCCACATTCAGGATTTACTATTACTGGAATTCATGGAAATTTACCATTGCGAAGTAGTAGACGGTGTGTTATTGCATCCTGGAGTGGATTGAGAAGTTGAAAGGCATACCACAGTACTACCAGGGAGCACGCGAACCTTCAGCACGTCTTTGTGTTCCATGGTAGGAATCGTTGACATTGAGGTTACAAGTGTTTGCTCTTAAAGCGCTTCGATTGTCTTCAGAATCGTTTTCTAGCTGCTAGCTTTATTGTAGCCTGCCATAGATCATAAATTTACAGTTCCAGTTTAAGTCAGTTTTTTGAGTGCGTGTTAATTCCGAGAGGTGAGAAATTGCTGCAAAGTATCTGGAAGGGCTCCCCCAACAGATTGGCAATCTTATCTGTAAATTTTCAGAGACTTTCTCATACATGTTTTATAGCTGGCGATTAATCTATTCCAAAATTAGTAATGCATTCTTCAACGTCCCAATAATAAATGGAGATAATGAATGGAGAGCTGTCAATTGCACTGAAGTAAATGGCTATAGAACGCACACAATGTACAGCATACGCAATGCCAACCCTCGCTACTCTTGTATAACAGCACGGACCAATCCATAAAGCGGGTTGACAATCCACTTTGTCTTTGACCATTGAGCAGATTTGACGTAACTTTTTTGAAAAAGAAATATACTCACAGTGACATTGACGTAGCTTAAAGAGAAACCCGAAGAGAGAATCTTCATTGTTTCTGTTCAAGATCCATTTAAATTCAGCAATGAATATTCTGGCAAATAGCATCAGTAGGAAAACGCTTAGTAGTAGATCATACGTAAACAGCATTGACGGTAATGATATGCGCACTATTGGGAGTGCTTTGCCGTTTGTCAGAATAGTAATAGTTATAAGCAGGGGCGGATCCAGGGGGGGTCAACGGGTCAATCGACCCCCAGAAGTTTTGCTAAAATATCGTGTAAAATTTACTCAATATTTCACACAAAATAAAAATTATTTTTAATTTCAGCCTTTCTTTGATCTCCTTTAGATAAACTTCCCGATTCAACTGTACCACCAGTTCGGGACATGCTCGGAATAACGCTGGATTGGTTGCAGTCGGTTTTCTTTTTCGTGGCTGTCGCGTGTTGAAATTTTTTAAGACTTTCTGTCGTTGTTTTAGTATGGAGAAACAGCGCAGTCAAAAATGTGCTGTTTTTGCTGTTTTTGGACCAAAAGTGCTGACGAATGGCTGACGAATGGGTCAATTGCTCGCTTCTCAACCAATCACTGCTCGTATGTGATGGGTCAGTTGTTCTTTTAACCAATCAGAATCGATCAGAGAAACTACAGAGCCAATAAGCAACAGGCAGTGGCAACGTTAGCCAATCAGACTGCTCAATTTCAAGAGGGGGTCAATTGTTCTTCCAGATGGGTCAATTGTTCTGGATTTCAAATTTCCAAGCCGCCATCAACGCAAGTACGCAACTGGGAATGCTGCACGGAATGCTGTGCAGCTGTGATCGTGATTTGCATCACGGCTCCACGCCACGCCACTTCGTCCACATCGAGCTGCAAAAACATGGCGTCGGTTCAAGATGTTTGCGATGCAATGGTGTGTGGTAATATTGTAGAGGAGAAGACTAGACCTACTACAGAAAAGCTATGTCGAACTTCGTGGTAAAGTCGAGCATAGCCAGAGTAAGATTTTGGCTTCTGGACAGCTTTCTAACCTGCTCGGGAACTACGGGAAGTCTGTTTTTCGAGATTTGTGTGCGGAGAATTTTATCCCCTTGCAAAGTTGCATCAGGATTCAGGAAATAGGAATGCCAGATATGCCGCTGATTGCATGGAACTTATGGAAGTAATTTTAATGGTGTCTTGGTTTTCACTGCCTCCACGGAATTGGCAACATTTTTCTTCTGATTTTGTGTGAATTCGTATTGCAGAATGCAGATGCCTGGTATGCTTGTTAAAGATACACTTGTGATTACATCGTCTGTTATCTGTCATTTGTTCACAATACATTTTATTGTTTCCATTTTGTTTCAACTGCCAGGCAGTAGTGTTTATTAGTAAATAATCAAGCATTCCCTTTTTGGGACCAGCCAGGAGCCTCCGTGTGACATAGTTATAAATCAGAAGAGCTTGCGTCTTATTTTAATAAATGAATTGCTTGTCCATTTCATGAGTTCTGTATTTTATTTCAGTGGAAATAATATATGTTTCATGGGTAAAAAACGCAGACGGAAATGCGTTTTAAGAGGTCATAGTGGCTTCTTATTTCCCAAAAATTTTCCGGGGGGGCATGCTCCCGGACCCCCCTAGGAGGGGTGCCTCCGGCACCTGGGGCTTCGCCCCTTCATTCTTGACCTGGTAATCTCAAATCCTGGGTCCGCCCCTGGTTATAAGAATATCAATCTGTTTAATATGCAATTTTCTGATGTCATCACATAGGGCAGAGGTCAACTGGTCCTATAGATAAATCAACAAAAAACGAGTAGTAATCAATATTACAATAAAATCAAATAGAAATGTTATCCCCACACTCTGATTGATCGAACGAATAAGGCTTTTTTAGCGTCTTCCAAATTCACAGGATGAGATGCTGTGTGGAGGGATCTTGATCCTCCAAGGCATATATAAGGACTGCTGAGCGAATCAGTGAAAATGACACCAGTGAATAAACTCTAGCAATATTATATTGTTTCTTCAGTAAGTCGGGAATAAATATTTCAACATCCCTCGGCAGGTCGAATCCCAAGAGCATACAGTCAAACAAACTCGAACGTTTTGCGCTAGTTGTGGAAGTTTTTTCTGGTAAGTGAAAAAGCAGTTGTAAATCACTTAAGAACAACAACAAATACTTGCTGATTCTAAACACAAATTCGTAGGCGAAATCACAACTGCAGGTACTTGGGTAAGCTTTCTTTCGACTTTTCATGTAGACGACTCAATACTCCAGTTCCGAAGAGACTGAAATTGATTCATGCGAACAATTCATCTTCATCATCATCATCATCATCATCATCATCATCATCATCATCATCCCCAACCAAGACCAACACGATTTATTTGGAACAAAGACAAAACATCTCAATTCACAACGCATTTGCAAGACGAGCAATTAGGCGAGCAACTGAAAATTCTATCTGAAAAACCCATCAGTTCCACAGCAGAACTTGATCATTCTTTATTATGCTTGAATGATATGTTTACAACAGTTGCTAGAAGCACATTTAAGGAAATTGTCTACTCGAAACGGAAACACCGCACGTTCAAGAGCAAGTGGTACAATCAATCTTGCTCAGCTGTCAAAACTGAGCTTAATAGAACAACGTCTAGTCTGAAAAAATTTCCAAAGGATCCATACTTACGTGGTCGTTTAGTACATTTGAAAAAAAGGTATAAAAAAGCTATAAAAGCCGCAAAAACTACACAAAAAATACCATTTTGTCGAAATTGTCTACTGATTACGTGAGCAACAAAAATGACTATTGGAAACTGCTCCGTCAGTGCATGTCCAAAGACACTGTACCAGACCGGTTACCACCAAATGCTGCGCTTCTTGATCATTTCAAAACATTACATTCCAAACCAATTGACGACGACGAAGACAAAATATCAAATCACTTAGACAAGCTTGAAAAACAAATTCTACCAGATCATGACTTGGATCAGGATATTTCAGAAGAGGAGGTACTACT
>OFHS01003921.1:0-15348 GCA_900245855.1 Calvadosia cruxmelitensis | reverse complement strand
TTTTATGTTATATATTTTCGTTGTACTTTTGCACCATAATATGTGAATAAAATCGAACAAACAACAAACAACACATTGGTCAACAACCCAACATGATGCAGTTAGTGATAACAATAATTACTAACATTATTGTTAAATATACTATGAGGTAGAGATGGGACGAAGTCCAGCATTAGAAATTTTCGATTTCGATTTCGAATTTCAAATGTTAAAATTCTGAAAAACGAATTCGAATTTGAAAAATTTTGACTTACTTCAAGAGAACAATTCTCGGAGAGACAACAAGCCTATGGGCAACTGAAGCCACTTTTATGACGCATGTGCTTATTTCCCTTGGAATTTCTCATTTGCCTAGGCCTACATGGCAGCAGACAACTACAGGAACCTTGTTTTACATTGGGTTGACAAAGAAAATCTGACGTTCTGTATTTAAAAATAATAATTTGCAATGCCAGTATTTCAGCTTTGTTTTTTTGTTTCGATTTCAAATTTTGGCACTGAAGAACAGGAAAACCGAATTTAAATTCAAACTTCATCCCATCTCTACTATGCGGTATTAGTAAAAAAATGTTTGAAGTGCACATGCATACTGAATAACTATCGATATCCACACACTTCCATTGAGCTATTAACCCCTGTCCTGCTCGTAAAACTATTTAAATGAAGACTTGATATCACCTCACCAATTGCTGATTGGTTGCTTGCTAAGGACTAACTATCTGATTGGTTATGTGTTGCTACTTTTGATTTGTTTCGAAAACGTGTACCGGTATACACGTCAATATAGCAGGACAAGGGTTAATAAGTCCAATTCAACACATGACAAATGCTCTCGCTTCCCTACAAAGTCCAAAAGCATCTGATATTGTGACTGATACAACAAACAAATAAGATGAAATAATATACATTTTCTTATCTTACCTTCTTTCGTTCCAGTTTTGACTCTGAGGATAAGGTGTGAATTTCCTTCAGTACATTTTCTTGTAATGTTTCTGCGATAACTTCATGCTGCCCAGCAAAGTCATCAACTTCGTTTATCACTCCACGAAATGCCTTTTGATACGTAAAACTGAACAACAGACAAACAAACAAAACTTAACTAAATCCAAATAAAGCTGGCCATCGTAGTGAAACCAATTTAAAGCTGATCACAAACAGGACAGTTCACATCCTATTGGAGCACTTCACAACAAGTAAATAAGCCTGCAGAAATTGCATAAGTTTTGTTTACAGTGCAAATACGTCACCACTTTCTAAGTCAACCTTATCTGTAAGTCAAAATTGTACCCAATCATTATTCTTTCTAGTAACAGATTTTGCACTTATTTACTAAATTGAAATTGCAAACATTTTAGCAAAGTCAATTGGCTGACATTCAGATTGTGTGTCTAGCTCTACGGACTACAGATTGCAAAAACAGTGTTCAAAATAGACGTACAGTAAAACCTGTCTATAAAGGTCACTTTTGGGACCTGAAAAAATGGCCTTTATAGACAGGTGGCCTTTCTGTCCAGGTTGATTTCTATAGGAAGCATCATTTTCGGGTAATGAAGAGTGGCCTTTATACACAGGTGGCTGCTCTATTGAGGTGGCCGCTAATACAGGTTGACTGTAGCACCAAACTCCAACAACAACTTTTAATTTAAATATCAGGAAGTGCAGTCTGGAAAATATAAATTTACAACTAAACATAATTCCGTAGGGAAACATGCTGCCACATCTCGTCAGGACAATTCCACTGAAATTATACTAAATTGCATTCTCTTACAGCGCAAACACCTGCACACCATTAGTCATCTGAGTCTATAGCCCCATTTAACATCCTCAGCATGGGCTGATATCAAGTACAGAATAAACCATAGGGTGTACAACTAATTATTTGGTATTTGAGAACAGCTGAGACATATCGATCAAGAATTCTACAGCTGTAAATATTACTCGTTTCTTTAAAGTGCCTAGGCAGATACATTTCTATTTCGTGAGCAGATAGATATGATCAAGGAAACACCTTCAAAAAGAATTTTCAATTTGAGCGAGATTTAGTGCCTTTATGATGCCTTGATGTTCGGAAATTATCGCACAATCAATCAAATTTGGTTGTCAAACGAAAGGCGTGAAACAGAACCAATGTCGTTTCCACAAGAAAGCTTACTACGTGGAAAATCCAGTGAGCTAAATAAAGCATTTTTTCACAGAGCAGATACACATTACATGATACAAAAGAACTTTATTAAGATTTCTAATATCAACAATAAGCGATATAGAGAGGATAAAGATTATATGAATAGATTGAAATACATTGAAGAAACAGTAACAAATAGTGTTACTTTGAAAAGAGTAACGTGTTACTTTTATTTTGATATATATCTTTTCCAAGTGTAATTAATTACCTTTCCAAGGAACGTGTTGCTTTTTAAATGACTGGCTGAACTTCCTTTCATTGTTGCAATCGATCTAATACGCCAAAACCAGACAACCGTAAGGTGTCTTCAGGGATTCTTTGCACTAACAACACGTCCTTGAGACTTTGCTCCGATGAAGCAATATTGCTTTGTTGAGCTGAAATGTTGCTATCTTACCAGAATGAGTTTTAATATCCAAATTTAAGCTGGGTAATATAATTGCCAGGTTTCGAACTATTTTTAACATAAATAGCTGCCAAAGCTGCAGCATTTCTAGTCAAGAAGAAGAGCAACAAACTATGTGGTCGATAGTTATTTTCATGAAGTCATGTTTACAACATTGCTGATCTGTCCAATGTACAATATGCAGGTATTATAGCCGAGGGGGCATGCCTTTTCACCTGTAAGCTACAGCCATTTAAAATAATAAACTCACTGCAAGTCAGCTTCCTCTTTCTTCTTGTATTGGTATTGCTTAGCAAGTCGCCTGCAACACAACGAGAAATGTCAAGCTTTTACAAGCAGAGACTACGTGTATCCGCATAAGAGTGACTAAAGAGAACAATTGAGATCATAACTAGCAGCACTTGAGATTGCTATTGTCGCAGATTGACATAGAAAATATCTGTCATTCGTGTAAAGATTGCAAAGTAGTAACTAATTACTGCAACATACTTCCCGTAATCAGTGTTCTCCCCTCCCATCGAAATTAAACCTGGCAGGTTATATGGCCTTTGCTTGACCAAACAATGCCCGCCAATCTATCAATTTCTTCGGGTTTGCAATATTTTGAAAAATCATTTTGCTTCAATCAAATCTTCACCTGCTTATAAACAAACAATGTCTCTAGGTAGGCCTATAATGGAAACCTTAGATACAAATCCGTAGGAAAATGAAAATTATAGATTAAGTGTACATATCGGCCTAGTAACTGGTAAGTTCTTTGGACAATTAGTTAAATTGTCGTACCAAACATGATATACATGAGGAATATCGAGTGAGCAACAGACAGGTCTAATCAGAATCGATTGTTTGCAATTCGTGGATTGTGACAGGTGCTTGGTCTTTCCGTGTTTCACGCAGGGCATTTCAGAATCAAAGAAAAAGGGAAAGATTACGTATTCAGATATGAGATATTTTCAAGTCATACCAGGTGCAACACTTTTTGTGGAGTATGCAATTTAAGAACCAGTGCGAAAGTACGGACCCGATGGTGTGATTACTGTTATGCAAGAAAGACAGGGAAGTGCACACGAGAGAATAACAGAAGGACCTATACGATATTTTCAAAAGCGTGAAGCTGCACAGCATTAATAAGACAACAACTTTTGTCTGCAATTTCAGAAGCAAGGGACTTTCTAAAAATAAACAAGTCTGGGAAGCTGAGGGTTGAGGCTTTAGAGGGTTTGTGAAGTGTCTCACGAGCGGCAGACTTCAAGCCGCTGAATGGTGCAATCTCCACCAAGGAGTAGTCACACGTGGTAGGCCTGCAAGCGATCTTGATTTAGTCTTCAGTTTGGGCTAGCAAAAAAAAAACGAGAAACTCCCTGATCCCGGGGCAAGTGTATTTACGTTTTGTTTCACGGCGCAGTTTGAAATCAATCTTTCTATTACAAAACAAAACGGTCGTTTTCACAGCAACAGATTTCAGTACTGGGATCACATTCCAATAATCCGATACTGGTAAAACGCCACCAATGTTCATGGCAAGAGGAATCAAATAGCTACAACATTTTGGAAAGACTGCGTATGTAATAACCCCACATAAAGTGACAAATAATCCGAGGAAATACAATGACTGAACGGATTAGAGCTTTCACTGAAGTCAATAAAGATGAGGGAAGCTCGCTCACTCACCGAAGGGCCTTGGCGTAATCTTGTTCAATGCGAATCCTGTCTTTCACGAACGTGCCAAACCGATCCAAAAAATCTATACCTTGTTGAGTGTGCTTTTCAATGGCATCGCGTTGATCCTGTAGCAGTAATAACGGCGAAATCGTGATGCAAAACACGAGGTGGGACAGACAGTATCACACCCGCTTAGACGACAGCAGATGGTCGAGAACACAACACAACATTCAAGATATGGGAATGCGAATCGACAGACCACCACCCAAAAACAACATGACTAAACGCGTTAACAAAATACAAGCAAAATATCTCACAGATGGCACAACATTGAGAATCGTTAGGCCAAAAAACTAACCCAAAGTTCTCTGCCCCAGCTCATTCTCGCCAGTTGCTTTCTCGTCCAACAAACAAACCAACAGCAAGAATAATATTAAAACGAGTCCTTAAATTCTTCAGTGAAATAAAATAGCAGAGGTGCGTAGCTTGGTGGAAGGAGCGCTTGCAAGCAGCGATATACATGCACAAGTGGAGCGACCATCCATTACTCGCTCACTCACGTAAGAACACAAAAGGGCTCCGAACGAACAGGAACGCGTAATGCCAAAGTGGAGTGGGAACGAACTCAAAATTCATCAACGCGGAAACTTCACCCAAATTGTCCTCACTGGAAGAACTCAACGTTTAGTAGCAAATACTATAAATATTTCTAGAGCAATTTCATAATTTCAATGTTATGAAATTAATTATATCGTAATAGACAGTTTTATCAGAATTACTTTTGTAAGTTATAAGTTTATATGAAAATAAATGAGTCAAGAAGTGTATGGCGAAGTAGCAATATTGTAATTTTTTGTAATGTTTTATATAAAATTATATAAAATGTAAGCTCACGAGACTAACAGAGCTACCAATGCGCTATCAACTCTTGTAGGCATGATATCAATAAAAGTTATATATATTAAAATGTAAATGTACTTTATTTAACGAGGGTACTAGCCCAATATGTCAATGGCTTGTCTCCCTTGGGGCCTCGACAATTAAAACCACGAAAGACATAACGAATAATATTATACGTATCGGCTGGGCCGGGAGTCGAACCCGGTACGTCTGACTGGTAGCCACACAACCGCCAGGCCACACTGACACAACGATTAAAATTACAATGATTAAAGTATTCAAGGGCTTTGAAATAAAGCGTTGGCTTGCTATTTCTCTTGCAACATTGTTATATTTTACGAAGTAGCGGAAATTGAATAAGGAATAACCTAGCCCTTCCTGATGACGTCCTCCAATTGCAATTCTTCAGAATAAGTGCGCAAAATGGCAATAAAATGACTCATCCACGGCGCAATATCGTTTGCATAGCTTCGGCATATCAAATCCGAAATTTGTTTTTAGAAATGTTAGCCAGGTCAGTCACGGTCTGATCACAATGTTCGATGTTCCCATTGCTTGCCCTTGTTGAGCAGCACCGTGCGTATTCTCTCTGGTGTGTATTGTAAGACTTTCGGTTTTGCTTGCAATCAGCCCCTTTCTCCCCAATTGTTTCTGGGTCTGTTTCTGCGTTCATTTGAATTTAGCCGACCCACGTTCCAACAGAGACGGATCAAGGGGGCGGGGCCCGGCCTTCTGTAAAATCCAAACTTAGAAAGTTGCATTATAACTAGATAAGTTCAATGCACAGTCAAGCTAAGTTACTGTACACTCTGTGTGCACCCCCAGGAAAGTCACAGTTTAACATTTTGAAGAGCTTGTTCGCGCCGTTTTAGCCGGAAGACTGTCACCTTTATAGATAGAACAAGAAAGAAATATTATTTTATCGGTTTTGCAATAGATTTTTTGTAATTTTCTATGTCCGGATTGCAGTCATTCACGGGCAGACGCTTTGACATGTGCATGGAATTCTTGTGTCCAAAAGTCTATTTACAATCTTGAAAAAGCATTCATAAATAAATCTGCAAAAACCCATCTGTTCTCCAGTGTTGTCATTCCAAGGCTATCAAAACGAGATTCGTAATTATACTCCCTGCGGTTGGAGAAATGTAAAATGTAAAATACCCCCTCGTGAAAAAGTGTTGGACTTTTTCAAGCTGCTGAATTTCGTGTTTGAGATGAGTTCTAGAGACACATTTAACATACAACGACAAAGATCTTACCTAAATGATAAAAGCAAGTGTAAAAGGACACGAAAGACAAGACATTCCACTTTAAACTTTCTAAAAGGTAATGCGAAAAGGCTTGCGAAAAGCTATCTCACAGATTAGATATTGCTTATTAAAGTTGAATATAATCATCACATACAAAATTTGTAAAGAAAACTAACTGGGGTACAAAATATAAATATACATTAAATTCACTGATTTGTAAAGTCATTCAATTTTGGCAAATGTGCCACGGACGCTCTCGACGTTTCCACGCTGGATTGATAAACTCCAGTTTGTAATGAATCGAGAATTTCAGAAAATGAGAAAAGTATTGTACATTCCTAAATCACAAGGTGTTTCATTCAAATGCAGCGAGATTAAGTTGACTCATTGTGCATGAAAATCGAGAATTGTTCTGTCTGATAGGGGACTCCGAACTAACGGTAGTATCCAGCAGCAGCAGTGATAGCCATCTGTCATGCATTTGACAATTTTCTACCTCTAAAATATATACTGTGTGTCTTCATTTAACATAAATTTAAAAAATATACCCGTTGAATATCATTGAAAATTGCACTTAAACTACATGCTTATATATATAATTCTTTTGGGGGGTCTCATATATTTGTTTCAACCGTACAGCAATTAAAATGAATAAAGTCAAAAAGACAGAATCTAAAAGATATTTAAAAGGAACTAAATTAAAGAATTTACTACGTGACAAACCGGCCTAATTAATTATTGGAAAATTGAAGGAATAAAATTTGTCAAGCGTGAAGGCCCAGGTGTTACAGAACATTAGCCTTGCCATCCAAGGCGGCAACGCAATGATGGGCACCTTTGGAGAAACCGATAGTCTCATGTTTGAGTAAATAATTTATTAGGTATTTCATGTAGCACTGATGATATTCTTTCATTTAATTCCTTTTAGATATCTTTTAGATACTGTCTTTTTAATATTCATTTAAATTGCTGTAAGAAACAAATATATGAGACGTAGCTCTAAGATAAGTACTTCAATAATTTATTCCAACATGTAAATTACGTATATATATAATTCAAACTGATACATACAATATGATCGGATATAAATTAAATCACGCATACACAAGCTATATACTTCTACTTAACTATCCCTAAACTATACAATTTTACGACCTAAAAACCTATTATGAAATTACTTCTAAACACTAAAATTGCAATCATGCTGTTCATCAAATGTACCACGGACACTGATAGCATTTCCTCGCTGGATGGCAATGCTCAGCCTTTGGAAAAATGGCACCTCGATTTCTTCTCATCGGATGTCTTGTTGAGAATGGACCCAAGCTCATTAAGGAAGATCTTGCTGACCTGTCCAAGGGTACCAAGTGTTTCTGCTGCGAATCACGTTAGTTAAATGCGTATACCCTGAAGAAATTAATGTGAGCAAAGGTAGCAAGCAAGACAACCGCTTGCAAACTCCATGCATAAAGTCAATACATGTTATTGAAGAATGATGGCGAGATTAAAGCCACCAAAGATTCTGATATCCGTAAGCTAAGTAAATCTTGCTTTTCTTCCATTCCGCATAAAGCTTGAAAATATACAGAGATATTTTCAGACTGTTTTGATGTCATTATACTGAAAATGTACTTAATCGTAAGTGTCTTTGCTTGATATAATTGTCTCTAATTTTGTTCTGCACGATAGCTTTATGTATACCGTAAAGCGTTTGGTTGATTCCAATGAAGTTATTCGCAAGCATGAACGCATTGTCGAGGCGACGAGGCTCAAAACAATAGTACTTTTAACCGTTTAGCCTGAAGATTTAAGCTATCGAGCTTCAGCTAAAAAGCGCTTTTGTAATAAAATTCGCGTTTGTTGGATATCGGAACAACGAAACTGTAGCTATATTTACTATTTATCCTTGAAGTAAAACTGTGGAGCTCTCTCCCAAACAAATAGATCTCAAGAAAACGTTAACAATGTGTTTAAGCTCAAATACAAAGAACATTACTGTAAAAACTCTGTATCTGCACACTAGTACAGGTAAAGTACAGCCAAACCTGTATTAGTGGCCACCTATCTAGAGCAAACACCTGTGTACAAAGGCCACTCTTCGTAGCCCCCAAATGACGTTTTCTATAGAAATCAACCTGGACAGAAAGACCACCTTTCTACAAAGTTATTTTCCTCAGGTCTCTAAGGTGACCATTATAAACAGGCTTCACTGTATGACGTATCATTATAATTCTTTCATTGCAATGTTCTTGAGTGCACGAGCCTCTGAGGAGAGACTCTCTCTAGATTATTGAGACACCCTATATCTATATAAATAAATTATAAATATTTTTAGAGTACTTTTATAGTTTTCAATTGCGTAGAAATTAGTTAAACCTTATTGGACATTTTACCGTAATTATTTTTGTATTTTATCTGTTTATCTGAGAATATATACGATACATAGTATATACAACGAATTGATTCGATGGTTTTTCAGCTACGACAGCAAAGGCGATTGATTGACCATGCAAGGACCAAGTCTCACAACAGGCATGTAATGTTCTATGGAAGTCACTTTTCGATGAAATGCTAATTTGCATACTGGAAAATAAATGCTGTGTTAAGGAATTTATGATTTTACATTTTATAGTTTCAAGCATCAACTTTCTTAAAATAAGACCTGGTCATTCTACATGTATTCGGGACAAGTTAAGTAAGACTTTGTCTTGTCTGTGGAAGAACAATAGCAATATTCATAGTTGGCTTAATAATTTGTCGTTTACAGAGTGGATTTGTTCTCTTGCATTAGACGTGTTAGTTTGTTTATTTACTTATTTGACAAAAATATTGATAGGCAAATAAAAGGAAACATGACTTCCAACTTGTATCCTTTAAATGTTCAAACTTTTATGCACAATCAATAAACAATACAATGGTGCGATAAGTCAATGTTATCTAGCGCCAACATTTAAAGGCCTGGATTGATTTTGAAGTAACAACGAATTCCACTAAGGATAGACTTAAGAATACAATCCTTTAAATGAGGAATTTTGCTCATAAATCAGTTTTGAGTTGGGATTACACCGATATATTTCTCGTCCTTGCTTCATAGCTAGATTAGATAACGTATACTTGATACGATTCTATAAATATTTACAACTTCTGGCTGCATGTAAGCGAAATTTAATTCTTGTGTTTGCCTGTCACATTTGATGAAAAACAAACCAAATGAAGTCAAAATATACAGCGCATCTTCTTACTCACTAAAGCATTTTCTTAAATACGACAATCAAGACGAATCGAAAGCTACTGATACATATAATTGTTTCAAATCAAAAATGGGTGAAAAGATAGAAAGGTTCGCTATCCCAAATAGACATATCCATAATGATTTATAATTGTACTCATCGTCAACTACTAGAGAGTCTAAAGGAGTTGAGTAATATACGACCCTGAATGTTGAATATATACACATTGGATGCAAATCGCCAATCGATATAGCCCCGGTTGTTTTTCACTGGTCTTCTGTGGCAACTTTTTTCGATGTTTCCTTCGTAGCAAGCGCTTTGGCAATTTCGCGGCCAATAGCTGCAGCCAATGGAGGAGGAACAGCATTGCCAACCTAAAGATAATTTAAAATAACACATTTCAATATATGAAGAAAAAAACGTGCGCCTCGAAGCAGACAAAACAACTTACTTTTAATGTTAAGTGGATTGCGTCTGATTTGTTGACTTTGTTATGGATATCACTTAATCACGTGACCTATAGGTTGTTCGTATTACTAATTTAGACTTTTCATGCAGAGATTGATCTAAGGTGCCGCGAATGCTTAACATTAATTGTCTTCGATGAGCTGTTGCGTGTGAGCATTGGGTTCACGGGATTTCCATAGCGTAAAATTAGCAACGTTCTTTTAACTATTGATTCTACAATTGACCAAGTGCAGCCCTGATGCATTTTGGGATCTATAAGCTATTACAGCCACGTTGTTGTATAATTATTCGTAATTATGCTAATCAATGTCAACGTCACTCCTGTCTGCACATGCGCAATTGTTACTCGTACTATGTCCACGTGTCTTGTCTAATTAAAATCACTTGGGCTTGGGCTTGTTGCCGCTCGCACACGCAATCCTGTCTCCTCGATGTCGCCATCCTCTCCAACATAACACACGTGTTTTTGAGATGAAATTAACAATTTTGACAGCCAAGAACAATCTCTGAAATCGATCATCATAGAAAAGAGTACGGTTGACTGCATATCGAACAAAGCAATTTCGTGGTGTCGTCCCATGGGGCAGAGGTCAAATAGCAGGAATCCCAAAATGCATTGAGACTGCACTCGGTCAATTGAAGCAATCTTGTGGAGCGCAAAGGAATCAATACAGTTCCTTTCATTATCACCATTTGGGCTAATCGCAAGCCTTTCAAATTTTTAAACCTAAATTAACGTAATGTATTTGTTTAACAAAACAGATCTTCATTAAAAGTTTTCCTATAATTATTATAATATTTATTTGTTTCCATGTATTATCTTAATATAACTATAAATTTTTAAAATCAAAATATGAAATAGTATATCCTATTTCAATATAAAACGTACGCAGTTACCAAAGCGTTATGTTGGTGAGCCCCAAGGGAGACAAGCTTCATTAGGTCACAAGCGTTAGGCGACAACACATTGTTTCATGGATAGTTACAGAACGACAACAGCACTCAAATAATTTCTTTTGAAAAAGTTTCCTTAAAATGAATACAGTCAAACCTATATTAGCGACCACCTCTATAGAGTAGCCACCTGTGTATAAAGGCCACTCTTCATAACCCCAAAATGACACTTTCTAAAGAATTCAACCTGGACAGAAGAGGCCACCTGTCTATAAAGGTTATTTTTCTCAGGTCCCAAAGGTGACCGTTATAGACAGGTTTCACTGTAGGAGTCTTTCTTCAAAACCTTAGTTATTGGTTTATTGGGTCATATCCTCTCAAAAGAAAGATTATGATGATCATGATGATGACTATGGTATAATTACCTGGCGATGTTTGTCAAGGATGCTTCCAAAGAAACGATAATGATCAGGAAAGCCCTGGGATCGTGCGCATTCTCGAACGCTGACGACTCGATGCTGTTCAGGATGTAACACACGGCCCTAAGACAAAACGAGGAAATAATAGTCAAGGAAACTAAAGAAATAGACATAATCTATAGGACATTTGTCAAATTTAGGTTATCTAATATCAATACATCATTATGATTATTGTTACTATTATTAGTTTACATGTTTATTTTTTATGAAAATCACAACAATTGAAGATTTTCTTTTGTCTATAAATTCTAACAAAATGTTAGGCCTCGATCAATCAATCAATCAATCAATCAGTCAATCAATCAATAATTCTTTAACTTTGTGTAAACTATAATGAAATAGCAAGCACTGTATGTATCAATAATAGAAAGTTTACCTCGCATTGAGGTGGAAATATATAATCATCAATCAATCAATCGATCAATCAAAGCATCAATCAAAGCATCAATCAATCAATCAATCAATCAATCAATCAATCAATCAATCAATCAATCAATCAATCAATCAATCAATCAAAGTGCTTGCCCTCTCGCAATCGCAGACACATGATCCGTTTTATCCTCGATGACAACATTCTTCCCAACACAACAGTGTTCTGGTTTACTACTAACCAGTAAGTTTGTTTAGAATATTTACCTGCTTTCCCATAGGCTCTGGATTGGTAATGGTGGTACTGAAAAAGCCGTCCCATTCCAGGCGGCCGTAGAGACCAGCCCAATGGTTGTGCCGATTTCCTGTATGGGGCAGGCACCAGGGAACCAAAGTGTTGAATTGACGATCAGCTGGGTCACATTGTCCTCCTTCGGAACACGAGCAGACACCGCGGAGTTTACCATTTGAGCTGAGACCATTTCGCTTGTCTTTGTGAGTGTAGACACTGCAAAAGATTGTAAATAACATGAAAAATTATCTAGAATTGCTTAAATTCTTATAATTAGCTTATCCACTTTGTATAATTTGTATCAGGCCATTGAAAAAAGCCCATAAAGGGCTTACATAGTCACTGAAAAAATGATGATGATGCTATTTGGATTAACTTACATAAGTACGACAATAAGAAATCTGAATGAGAGAAGCAACCATGCTTTCAAATCTTATACGATGTTTAAGAAGGGTACATGTGTCATCAACATTCGTTTCCGTTTGCTGGTGTCAGGGTTTGAGATGTACTAGCCCTGCCAGCTCAAAAATCTGTAAAATTTCAAACCTGATTGCAGGCAACATAGCGTAAATAGCAAACTACAATCTTCCACATTTGCATCATTGCATGATTCGATGTTAATTGCCGCCAATTTTTTTAAAAAAGATGAATACGGTTGAAAGTTGTGCTATTTTTCGCTCCTTGTTTGATGGAAGCTCTGTGAAAGAGGTTATCTTGTAACTTGACGGATTTTACTGATGACACACGTGCACAGATTGACAGACGGTCACAAAGTAACTTACAGCTTGCTCGTGTAGTTGCCATCTGATAGGCGCAGTACAATATTAGGTAGATCTCTCCAATCGGACCCTGGAGCCAGTGGAATATGACGCATCCTGGCTGCTACGAGGGGATTCATCTCTTTGCAGACATGGTCGCGGAGTGGTCCGTCCACTTGCTTGGCTCTCATCTGAATCACACAAAAGAGCATGTCACATTAGGGTTAGGGTAAGGGTTAGGATAGGGGACACCTATTAGGGGTTAGCCTAACCTTAACCTGTAAACAAGTTCACTACACTACAGCTCAGTGAGAACGTGAATCAAGGACAATGATGATGCGATGAAATTATAAAAAAAACACTAAAAGATTAAAAAACTAAATAATGTTGCCATGTTATAAAGCATTTATTGCACAGCAGCCGTGGCATATGGCCATCTATCACACTCGAGAAGCTGTGAGACACTCGAAAAGCTAAAAATCACTTGCCTGCGGCTCGTGATTTTCTGATGCCTTTCTCATGTCTCACTACGCTTCTCTCGTGTGATAAATGGCCATATCCCATGGCTGCTGTGCGATAAATTCTTAATAACACTATCAGCATGAGTATGTACAGTAACACAAGCCTGCAACGGAAGTTGGTCCTTTACGGACAGGTGGTCTTTAGACTCAGGCTAATTACCATACAAATGTCAATTAGGAGCATTATGGCAGTCGCCCCTAGGATAGCTCAAGGAGTTGCCCATTAGAAGGTTGTAGTATCGTATCAACGGCAAGGCCATTGAGAAGACCCGTGCAATTTTGTGACGTAACCTGTAGTTAACGTTAAGCTCAATGCTGTATTTTGATGGCAAGTTAGGATTTCTTGTGTGGTTGTCGCTGGGAACTTTTAGAGTGATAAAATTATTTTTTGGGGAAAGACAATTTGCAGCCATGGAAATAGACCTATGCTAAGTATCAGGGCCCTTTTGAGGAGCTTCGATTCGTTTCTGTATTAATTCAAGTACCATGTTCTCTTGACTTTGACCGAAATTTTGATTATAGACATCAAACTAATGATATTTTCAATAGCTTTCATCTGCAATTGCTTCCAAGTCTTTATAAAATCAACAAACAACGAAATACCAATAAATCTGCTGTATTTTGCTTGACATATAAATAACTTGTTTTTGAAATGAAATGCTGTCATCTTGTGTTTGCAAAGAAAGATGAACTTAAATTTAGTGCCAACAGCGTTAAAAAAGGGATGTCACTTAAGACATATGACCGTCCCATCCTGAAATTGCTAAAAAGTTCTATTAAAACGAGAAAAATTGCACAGTCAAACCTGTATTAGAGGCCACCTCTATAGTGCAGCCACCTGTATATAAAGGCCACTATTCATAACTCCAAAATTATACTTTCTATAGAAATCAACCTGGGCAGAAAGGCCACCTGTCTATAAAGGTCATTTTTCTCAGGTCCCAGAGGTGACCGTTATAGACAGGTTTCACTGTACCTTCTTCTGGAAGTGAGTCAATGCTTCATTGTCGTATGAAATCTCTAAACGATTCTCGCCATTGCGGATCTGTGGTAAATCGTTCATGACGTCACGGACGGTGAGCGTGCGGTAAGGTGCACAATCTATTTTCTTGACAGGCTCAAACTAGAAATCAAAGAGAACATAACACGGTTACTAAAAGGGAATGCAATAACAAGTCAACACCCGATCAGCCACATCTGGTTGTTTCAGGATGCAGAAATGCCACCTCAGTAAATTCTTTCCGGGCCAGTGGTGTTAGAGCATGGAATGCTTTACCCTGTCAGCTCAAGCAATCTGTAAATTTTACCAAATTCAAAATTGATTGTAAAAACTATAATTATTGTAAATGCTACTCAATGATTTTAGACCATCCTGTACATAATTCTTTCTTTTATATATTGTACAATTTTTATATCTTTAATCTATGTATTACATTTGTTATTAGTTCTGCTCCCTGTAAAAAAGTTATACTGTAACTTATGGATTTCAGAAAATAAAGTCACACACAACACAAGATAGAAACAACCAGAACAGCATATCTGAGCTTATGAAGATTAATAGTTTGTTGCTCATTTTATTTCGCATAAAATGTGATGCCTATTTGCTTGTTGCTGTCAGTTACGGTTCAACTTGAGTAAAGACATCACCCAAGGAATAATTGCAAATTGGATTTCTAAAATTAACAGTCACTTAAACATGTACCGGAAACTGTATTGCTCGAACCTTCAAGAAATCATATGAGAGCGGTCTCTTGATCACATGTGGTCACTAGAGACAGGTAATCTCTTAATTACATGTGGTCATTTAAAACAGGTGGTTCTCTAAAACACAGGAGGTCACTTAAGACAGGTCGGTGTCTTGAATGCAAGTGGTCACTTAAGACAGGTGGTCTCTTAAACACAGGTGGTCACTTAAGACAGGTCGGTGTCTTGAATGC
>OFHS01003918.1:0-15354 GCA_900245855.1 Calvadosia cruxmelitensis | reverse complement strand
ATTCGATTATTTCCCCTCGTGGAAAACTTTCCCTGATTGTCACTTTCTGTCTGTCCATCTCCAACTGGCGTTGTCTGAAGTCAAGTTCTTTCTCTTTGAGATCCATCTCTCGGGTCTTCTGAATTCGGTCATCGCTTTCCTCTCGTAGCTGTGCCTCTCGCCAAACTTTAGCGCATCTATAAATTTAATATGAAACACAGTTATAATATATAAATTACCGTATGGTGGTTGTGTTATTCATTCGCTTAAAAGGCAGCTATGCCATTAAAGCACTAAAAGCGTATATTTCTGTTTCAAGTTCTTGTACGATAACAAGAAATGCCACAAAACCATTTACTGTACGACCGGATCTTGTTTATTGAATATCAGAGGATAATTTATCAGATAAAGATAAGTAGCCTTGATATATCAATAGTATCAGTAAACACAAAAGCGGCTTTATGGCGTACCAACCACGTAACGTCGTTGGAAGTCATTAAAAAACGTCTTGTTTGCACTGGGAAAGTGTTTCAAGAGAGGACATCCCAACTAGTAAACCCACGGATTCATAGTTAGCTATTTGTTTAGTTTGGTCGATACTACAACGTACATAGACAGTAATAGTAATATGCATGACATATGTATGTTTCAACTAGCAGCACGCTTGCATGACACTCTTACGCACCGTTATCCTGATATATTCACCTTCAGTAGCAAGGCTGCACTCAAAGCAGCCTTTAACCATTTCGATCTTTGCTCCGAGCTAGAGCATCTATGACTTCGCTGCTCACGCCCTGTGGAAACGCTGTACCTATTTTTTACCAACATCAGCCTGCTTTTATATATACACCGTACTGTTTTTATGTACTAATCAAGGTTTAATTTTATAATTGTTTTCTTAATTTACTGTTTTAACTCGCCATATTGTAAAACGTATCTGTACAGGTAACTGGGGATTGGAGTTCTCCTTCTCCAGTAGTAAGCGAGAATAAATAAAATATATGATGATGATGATGCATTTCCATCGCAGTTTGAGAATGACTTGAGTAATTAATTGTCACTCTTCGACTCTTTCCGAATGAAATCAGTAAACTGTAGAAACTTTTAAAATGTTTCTCACTAAAGCACGTCCACTGAAATGCTCATTCACTCTTGTGTGGAATCAACAGTGTTGTTCGCACTGAGCTAGACGCTAGAACGTGCAGCAGAAACTCTACAAGCACAACCAAGCCAAAACCCTGCCATCGTATTCCAGGTATTTGTAATAAAGGAAATGTAGTAAATACTATGAAATGAAATCGAGAATTGTCTGATATTCTGTTTATCCATGACATAGCCATTTTCTTTTTGTTTTCTATATTTTCTTATGGGAATTAATTGAATAGAAGTAACGGGATTGCCTTTGACATATTGACAAATCAGCATACCAATCAAATGACAGGCATTCTATTGAGTGTATGCACGTGAAAGAAGCGGAGATTTAATAGCTCTGATATTCAGAACGCTCTTTAAAGGGAAAATAATAATCAATTCAATAAAATGACGATGATTGAGTCAATTATGAATACGTTTGAGCCCTTGCCTTTCGCATCTTGTTCCTTTCCCTTTTCCAACTCTTGACTTAAATGCGCGCTGGCAGTCAACACAATTGACCATGGTTTACTCCATGCGCTGACAATCCTTCAGTGACGATTTGGGTCCGTCGAGCCGGAGTCAATACATAATGTCACACGTCAGCGCAACTAAGTTCCGTTACAAGTAAATCTATTTCTGCGATTAGCCTAAACTTTGGTCAAATTAATAGTTAGAATGTATTCCTACGCCACAATGTTTAACCTCGAAATATTGCTCGCCCCAAGAGATGGGTTTCTCGTCTGGTGGCTGTTAGTGATTATGAATAGAGCGCTTCACACTTCATTGAACAGTGAACGGTCGACCGTGCAGATCGCAAAAACCCTCCCTGGTCCAAGACGATTCGCAACATTGCTGCAAACATTGAACGTTGTTTCTCACAGACGCTGTAAAACAAGGGAGATTCTGTATACCCCCACAAGGTGTTATTATTAGGCTAGCATCATCTTCGCTGTGATCTGAAATAATCTAAATTCGCCCCTCCGCAGTAATAATGGCATAAACAATGCGCCTATGCTCAATGTCAAATAATCGTTCTAGAACTATATCCGGTTATCTAGAGTATCATATAGAGCGGATTTAAGTTTATCGGATTCAACTGCAGCTGGAGTGAATTTCTTTGTATTGTACAGTATAGTACTGCTTTCTTTCTTTCTTTCTTCTTTCTTTGTTCAATGGCGTTGTCCTTCAATGAAGACCGTTAAACGATTGCAGTCTACAGTCGTATCCGGTTTTGATATTCAGTAGTACTTGCAATTAAAGGCAGCCTCGTATCAGTCTTTATATGTGTTTAGCCTCTGGCTGATGTCTACATAGGAAGTGTACGTCTTTCTTCAGAAGCTAATATTGCGCTGATTCTAAATTGCGTCATCGTGTCAATTTCTACGGACAAAAAGCTTTCTTTTCCCTCTAGAGTTTGAATACCCTCCTCGGCTGGAAGATACTTTTCACTAGAAAACGAACACGGCAATTTAGAGTGAAGGACACAGGCGTCTTGTTTGTCCGTAGAAATTGAAACAATGATGTTATTTGAAATAAGTGCTATAGCATGCAAACTAACCAGCCAAAATTGTCTTGTCTCTGAGTTTATAGTTACGCGACTCTCGTAAAGGACACTGAAAGCAAACGCTACCAACAATGCGAGTTACACATCTTTGTGAATTGTACCGAATCTGATATGTACATAAATTAAATACAATCTTCATTATGTTTTACGTGTAACAGCGCACGTCACAACGAGTCATCTGCCACTATTGGTCATTTCGACACGCGAAAGTCCTTCGTCTAGCTAACCCGGATACGTTTCTATCTAGCCCCTATCCAACATCACCTATTTCCTTCACACGACTTTAGCCCACGCTGTAATCGATTGATTTGTGGATGATGCCGTCAGTAGAGTTTCATGATCAAGTAAACAGATTGCGTTGATTGGTAAGTCACTGAAAATGGCTTTCAAAGGGGGTAGAGGGTATGCAGTATTCACACTATCGTCCGCCGTGAAAACGTCGTGCAGGGGAAAGAGATAGACAGAGTGAGGCTGACGACAAATGGCCAATATACCTAAAAAAAAAAACAGAAAAGAAAATAGCAAAATCCCAAAATGAATCAAGACTGCCCTTCGTCAATTCTGCATAACATGTCCAGCAATGGAGCTACAGTATGAGGGAATGACGCCTTGGAGTCACCTTGGAAAAAGACGTCCACACGTTTTGACTCAACCACAACTCTGCCTAAGTGCCCCTACCCCGACCATACCCTATATAGTAACACAGAAAAGACCACAAACCCGAGCCCCTTAAACATAGCCCCACCTACTCCCTTTTCTTCGCTGATAGGCAGATTTCTATAAACAAAGCAAACAGTATTGTTAGATTATGGATTTATCATGACCACGTGTCGACGTACCTCGTCCTGATGACTTGCATGCAACCGAGACAAGGGTGTCTGATGTTCCAATGGCAGGCAGTCTTACTTTTCCAATTGTGTTCGGTGCTTTGAACGCGAAAAGAGAATTATCCGAGTCGAGCAGTAAAAATCGATCATCGCCTACTCTTCTGATTACTACAAAAAGAAACAGACAAAGCTATGAAGACAGTTCCATCGATATACAGGGCTCCCAAGAAATGGTATCTTCTATAATTTCAAAGATATATTTTGGCGTTTATATGCATTTATTTGAATACATCTGAAAATGGCATCAACAAACGGAAGGACAAACAGAGAGGAATTAAAAGGCAGATAAATACATATTAGCAACCTATGTTGGGTGAACATAACACATTTCGAAAGATTTTCACCAGCCACGCTAAACTTAAAATAACGGAGCACTTTTTGAGAGGCGTGTTTCAGTTGTATGCATTTATTACGCGTAAAGGAAAGAATGATCTGTGGCGCTCAATCCGGCAACTCCAAACGACCATGCGATGTGAAAGAGAACAAAGTAGCTCGCTCAACGTCAACAAAGGGATTGATACAGTGAAACATGCCTATAATGGTCACCTTTGGGACCTGAAGAAAATGACCTTTATAGACAGGTGACCTTTCTGTCCAGGTAGATTTATGTAGAAAGTGTCAGTTTGGAGTATGGAGAGTGGTCTTTATGCACAAATGGCTGCTCTGTAGAGGCGGTCGCTAATACCGGGTTGACTGTAATCTCTATAATACATTGGTCAATCAGAAAATTTCCTTCTTTTCTTCAAACTGGCAAGCTTCAGAGAAAAAAGTATTTTACAAAAGGATAAAGGAGTATTATACGCTATCGATTTTGTGAACTTTCTTTCAACAGATTCGAGAGACGTGATAGCATTCTTTGCTGTAGGATAAAAGATAGCATATTCAAATGTGGGAAGGACAAAACTTTTAAAAAGAATATCTTCCAAATCAATATGGCGACATCTAAATACTTTACTAATTAGCCTTAAAAATTCCAGTCTGATAAATAACTTGAGAAACTTGAAATCAAGTTTCTCGGCTATCAATAAGCCAAGATCTTTCTTTTGAATTACAGCCGTCAGAACGAGATTGTGAATGTGGTATGAGACATAGTTCAGCGAGTGATTAAGTTGGATGGCAGAACATCTGTAACAACCAGCAACGCCTCTCTACTACTGGGGCGCGGATATGGAACAACCTGTCCATAGAATTAAAAAAACTGTAAAAGCGTAAACACTTTTAAAAGAAAGTATAAAAATTTATCACTCGACAGGGATAAGGTTGAAGTAATTAAGATGTATTAGTGCTCAAAAACGAACTGCTGTATGCATATACTATAATATTCTTATATGTTGGAGGACTTCAAGGGAGACAAGCTTTTAGCTTACTGGGCAAAATAAATCGAATGAATGAATGACATAAAAACCGTACTAACGTTTCCCATTGCCTGGAACATTTGACAGCCACGATGGTTCGCTCGCAACGAAACCTGAAAATGAAACGAGATTTTAATTTTACGAGCCGTATATAGTTGCTAAGTATGCGGCGACCTTCGCAATTGGTCCTTTTATCATAGATTCTCAAAGCAGTAAATTGTATAGTTTAGGCAAATCTGTAAATACGTGTCACGTCATATGTGACATTAATTCCAAGTATTTTAGAGGATTAACATATCTCTTCATTTTAATCATGATGCGTTTTCGTTTTTAAAATGTACACATATGTTTACAAATATATCTCTTCGTCTCAATGTAAACGAGTTCTTGACAACGAAGGAAAATAAAAAGAACACACACATGCACATGTTGGAGATTGCGAAATGAAACAACCTGATTTCAATTACTTGTTTGTTTGTTTGTTTGTTTGTTTGTTTGTTTGATTGTTGTAGCAGTACCTTGAATGATACCTACATTCATTACTCTGTTTGTCTACAAATAGGCCTACGAAGTACAGACACAACAACGCAATAACAATTCATGAGAAATTCAAACGAACGTATACAATGCTAATTACTCCCCTCAAAGTGAGTTTGCGACTGAAAACGAGGACGTTCATGTTCCTACCAGTGATTGCATTTCAGTTTATAGTTTTTAATTTATAAAAATTCTAAGAAATTTCAGTTAAGTAATGTATGTTAATTCAATGAAAAAGATGGCGAATAATTTACACTCGCCACTCCACTACCGTTTTCACCTCTTCATTAACGTTTTCATGACCTCATTTTCACGGAACCTATAATTTGTTGTGGGAGGCAGCTCCAATATAGCATCAAACCATGTGGTCTACTGTATACTCTACAACGCTCAAGATGCTTTGGTGATGCAAATGAAACACTTGCGTCAACCAGCAACAGCCACCAAACAGTTTAACAAAAATGCTCTTACGGCATAACAATACCTATAGTTGAAGTGCTTACATCTCAAAATAATCCATAGTTACATAATAACCACTAACAGAGATTTACAAACCCGTTTCTTATAGCTTGCAGGATCAGCCAAATCGTAATAACTAAACCACAAATAAAAATTTGTGGGATCTATTTTTTTGAAAACGGAAGTGGAAGGGTGATGCCGCACATAGGCAACATCGATAGCTGCACCACTTTACCTGTATCTCCTTGCTCTGTCCATAATTTCACACCATCATTACCATAAAGAAGCAAGGCTGATGTTTCTGAAACACAAGAAAATGATAAAAAATCGAAATTGAATTTGAAATGATGTGAGAGATTGGCCAATCAGGTAACGATTTCATCATCAAAGTAGGGTATGGATCCAACTGAGTAAAGAAGAAGAAAAGGAAACCTCTTTCCTAGCTCAACAGATTAAGATGGCAATTCATCACAAGGTAGGGTAGTCTGAAAATAAGGCTTTATTATACGGTCATGATACTAGTATTTTTGGAGAGTGTATGTTTACATTAGACATTCTACAAAGCAACTCATAGTGGTTCGTAAAATGAAAGGCGCTTGTGTACCAAATGGCCGGTACACAATGACGTAACGAGGCTCACTCGGCGGCAGATATATAAAGGAGATTGTTCGTGCAGATTAACGAGGGTGCGTCTAGCTCAACGGCCAATCAGTGGACCGGCAATCCAAAGGTCGTGAGTTAGACTATCACGGCGCGCCACTTTTTCTATAATTTGAGCAATCTCGATTTCCAACAAGTATTTGGCCTATTGATGCACAGCAATGTTTAAATGACTAACAAAGAAAAAGTCTCACCGCCATCTTTGAACAGTATGACTTCATTGACGGGCGAGTCGTCAGCAGAAAGTGTGATGACATTGTCAATCATCACCACAAGACCAGCACCTTTGGACTGAATGAATATAATGACACAGTGTAATACGAAGCCACACAGATGAAAGTCAAATAATGCACAGTTAAACCTTCATAAGGTCTATTTGGTCTAGCAGCTAGTATGTGTGGCTGCCAATCAGATGTCCCCGGTTCGTCTCCCAACCCAACTGAAACATGTATTCAGACACGTCTTCTGTGGTTTTAATTGCCGAGGAAACAAGAGAGAAGCCATTGGTTTATTGGGCTACCCTTGTTAAACCAAAGTGATATTTACATCTACGTTTTACATATACGACAACACACATTCCAGAAGATTCCAAATATCTATATAGCAGTTGCTTGCCTACTGAGGTACAGTCAAATACTCAAGTAGTTGGAGCACGTTGGTAAACCATAGTTTAGTCTGCTTTTAAGCCGTTGGACAAAAAATCGAAAAGTTGCGACCAGAAAGCAAATGCCCTTACTCAGTCAAATCATAATCGGCTATCTACCTGTGACAGGAGCAAGCATATAGCCTTATCGGTAATTTGGCAATGATGCAAGGATGCTAGTATCAGATTTGAAATGAGCAAATATGACACCTATATCTGACATGTGTTATGACACATATATTCGTTATGTATGTCTTCTGTGGTTTTAATTGTCGAGGGTCTCAAGGGTGACAAGCCACTGGCTTATTGGGCTATTCTCATTAAATAAAGTGACATTTACATTTAGTACAACACCATCAGCAATTGACAGCTTCTGCCTCCAAGTTGATCATCTTAGATAGGTCTAAGGGCAACTTGCAGCATGTGATGCACAACCATTTCCAGAAGCAACTCACACAGTTCGTCTATGACATCCTCAGGGCACATACCTGTACTTTTAGAACCCAGATTACTTGAGAGTCAATCACGACCGCAATCGTATCCTGTTGTGTACTCAATAACAAGCTGGGTGTTGCGGAAACTTCAGCCGGTAGCTGGATGAGGGCCCTGTGAAAAGAATCTTGAAAATTAAAAATTAACTTTCATGAGATGATAAAAGCTGCCAGCCGAGGAGATAAGATCTGGAATACTTCATAACATGAACTGGTTATTCTAAACCAGTTTGCTACATTGATCACTTGGAAATATCTGAGCAATTTTAGCTTGTCGCATGCTGAAATCAAATTGAAACTTTACAGTCCTGATTCACCCAAATCTATCATGTTTCACTTCAACGAAGTAGAGGTCAATGGTCATTTTCCATTGACAGTATCAAAATCTTGAAACTNCGGAAACTTCAGCCGGTAGCTGGATGAGGGCCCTGTGAAAAGAATTTTGAAAATTAAAAATTAACTTTCATGAGATGATAAAAGCTGCCAGCCGAGGAGATAAGATCTGGAATACTTCATAACATGAACTGGTTATTCTAAACCAGTTTGCTACATTGAACACTTGGAAATATCTGAGCAATTTTAGCTTGTCGCATGCTGAAATCAAATTGAAACTTTACAGTCCTGATTCACCCAAATCTATCCTGTTTCACTTCAACGAAGTAGAGGTCAATGGTCATTTTCCATTGACAGTATCAAAATCTTGAAACTGACAAAAACAAACACAATTACCCTTTTCTAACTCAAACTCAACAAAACACCGCTCTGGTTCTCTCAGCCGAGATTAGGTGTAATCAGATCATCAAAACGAAATCAATGTGTTTTATAAAGAATGTTCATTAAAACGAGGTCAGCATATTCAGAACGAGGTTAAACTGTTAATAATTACATGGACAAGGTATAACAAAGACATATTACCGAAGGAATGAGCTCTATTTTCAAATCTTTAAATAATGTGCCAATCTATCGTGCTCTGCCCTCCCACATTGTTTTACATTGGCATGCAGGATCTGAAGGGCCAATTTCGACCTACTTTAACTTGCCGTCCTGTGAAACAGTTTGGTCAGTTGATTGCACAGTGATTTCCTTCAAGCTGAATCCTAACGGGAATGTGACTGCCCAGAGACAAACTTGCAGCCATCTTTCTTCATCCTGCTGTGCTTCAGTTGATGCTCCAACAACAACAAGAAATACGTTATCATCTAACTTCAAAGATCCAACAACCGACCCTTCAGGGCAGACAACAGGTGCACACTCCCGCTACAAGAAAAGAAAATATTTGCATAAAAAATATCATACAAGCACACCGCATTAAGCAAGATTTTATACTAAAAGTCATGATTCACCATGCCGCAGAAGTGCAGAGTAGGTCTACTTGTAAAGCAAACTGTTCAAGACCAGACTAAGGTTTGCGACTGTCTAAACCAGCAGG
This sequence comes from Calvadosia cruxmelitensis, assembly GCA_900245855.1. Classification (NCBI taxonomy): domain Eukaryota; kingdom Metazoa; phylum Cnidaria; class Staurozoa; order Stauromedusae; family Kishinouyeidae; genus Calvadosia; species Calvadosia cruxmelitensis. Next base: position 6,216 of record OFHS01003918.1, on the reverse strand, counting down.
TCAGTTTGGAAAGTTTGTATGTTAAGGCGAAGATCTTTGGTGTGGCTGTGATGACTGAATGCGAGTATGACTGTCAGCAAAGTGTTGAGCTGAGCCGCCAAAGAGTTAATCAGAAATTCCAACTCTTTTGTGTCGGCCTAAAATCTCCCGTTTTGAGATAAAAAAACTTCCCGTTTTATACCTTTCTGGCCTCCCATTTTTATTGAAAAACTCCCGGTTTCTCAGTTTGTTCTTTTTAATTAAGTTTTAATTGCATTCGAAGTACATACTATTAGAGTCGTAGCGGGGTTTCCGTGGACCCCGCGAACCTCACGAGCCCCGCATCCTTAGCAGGGTTAGCGGGGCTTTTTGCGAGGAATTACCCACAACTTGATTTCCCGTAAACCCCATTTGCCGCAAAGGTTTCCCCGCTCAATGCGAGGAAATTCTAATCATCGTTCATTCTTAGTAAAATCATCCTGTTATTGTGCATTTGTGCTACACTTGTTGCAAACGTAGTTTGGGGCAACGATAGGATATTGCATCACCGTATAGTCAGCATGCTATCAGCACAACACAAGAACATGAGAATGATGAGTGCACAACCATGGCGTCTCATTCGAATTGGCGTGAAAAACCACTTTCCATCGCCTCACTGTACAAGTGGATCACGCAATCTTCTTTACTATTTCTTTAGCGTAACACTGGTGATGTTTTGAGCAATGATCAGCGAAACTAGTTTGCCAATGCGACCAGTTAAACCAAGGTAGAGTCAAACCATCGCATCAGGGTTGAGGTATTACGATCACACAAGAAGAGTTGTAATTCACAACGACGCAATACAGCAGAGACAAGAGAATGATAAGATTTTATCTTGCTAATAATGATTGAGGTATTAGTATTTTGTTAAAGAACTGCTTTCTGCTATCCGCTGCTGCAGAAGCACGGCGAAAAGATTCCTGACCCCGACCATGTGTTTTCTTCGAGACAGTCGGGGCCGTGAAAAATTCATTCACGAAAGTGGTGCGAGAACAATAGGATTATGTGAAATTCAACATCGCGTTTCTATTCAACAGCAATTCAAAAGCAAACAAACAAAGAGGCCCTACTGGAAAGTTTGTAGGTTACGCCGAAGATCTTCGGCGTGGAGCTTGCCTGTAATTTGGTAATTGGCGTGGCGCAGCCACGGAAATTTGAAGAAGTTGGTACTGAACACTGTTAAAAATCCTTGATGTTGGCGTGGCGCAAGCTTGGAGCAGCACTGCCTGGCGTAATCTTCGGCGTACGAAAAACGAACTTTCCAGTAAGGCAAAGAGGGCAAAACTGATGAGCAAGCCAGAGCACAATGCCAAGAAAGAGGAATTGGTTTCGCGACAAACACTAGGAGCACTCTCTATTAAAAGAAAATATAGGGTGTATTTATATTTCTGTGCAATGCAACAATAAATCATCAGTCACGATTCTGTGAAAGTATTTCCATTCCGTAAATGCATATATTTTCACCCGAGTGCAATCTTTGAATGTGCCACGAAAATACGTTATGAGAATCGAAATGTTTTTTCACTAAAGGGAAACATGTTTCAGTGCTGAAGTTTATTTATCAAACGCAAATTTCTGCCATACCAAATATCGTTTTCCACGCGACATATGAGTGTTCAACGTCATTCGCGACTTTCCTTATTTTCCCCACAAACCCCATTTCCCCGCAACTTATTTCGAGGGGAACCCCGCCTCCCCGCTGCAACTCTACATACTATGCGGAATGACTGAAGATATTGTCTTAGGGAAACTGCCAAGTTACCGCCTTATTCTAGTGATCTACACATTGGCCGAGGGCTCATTGTAGGCCTATTATGAACGTGATTCCATCAGAAAAAGCAACGGCCATGGTTTCCATGGCAATGGTGCAGAGTTTACATTCTTCTGACCGATTCCTCGTGTCATCACCCTACTGGATATGTTGTAGGTTACGCAGAAGAGCTTCGGAATCTTGTAGAAGTTGGTACTGACACTGTTAAAAATCCTACATTTTGGCGTGGCGTAAGCTTGGATCAGAACTCTCTGGCGTAATTTTCGAACTTTCCAGTAAGGTGCCAATTTGCAGCTATGGCACTTCTCGCCGAGATCTCGGGGGAGACAGAGCCCAAAATGTTCAGGGCCAGGGGCGCAGTTGCAACAAATATCACTCAGGGGCACTCCTCAGGGGCAAAAATCAAATAAATAAATAAAAATAAACTGCAAAATAAATATCATACGAAGGATGTCCTGTTTTGTCTTCAGTTGCCAAATATTTTTGACCTTTACCAGGGGCGCTATATTGCTAGCAAAATAGAGATCTGGAGGGCAGCGGTGCCATACTCTGCAAACTGGGTAAGGTGTTATCATTGTCATGCAAACGTTGATCTGCTATTGCTAGACTGCTACTATTAAGTACTAAACAAGTTAACAACGACACAACGTTACAATTACAACGAAGTCGAAGCATGTCGCCACTCACTCTGTACGGGAAACAATATAATATTATTTGCTAATACATATGTTGGCTTTCTTGCAAATTTAGAAAAAATATAAATAGTAAAAATATCCTTTTTCAAACTCGAGCAAATGCCAAATGCAATGGCAAATGGAAACTTGGACCAATCTCAATCTCTGTTTAATTTTCGAAAAACTTACGCGACAGCAGGAAGAGATAAATCATACCTTCAAGCTATATACTTCAGTTTTCCTGTCATCATATTCTATTGCAGCAATACTTTCTTCACTAGCTGTGCACACGCTTGCAAGTTGATTCACTCCAGTTCTTGTTTTCAGCGTACAAGCTGCCATGTTTTGAAGCTAGACTGATGCTCCAGCCTCGATCTTATGGCTAATCTCGATTCCGTTTATGTTCATCATCAATTTATTTCTTTACTTCGCATTCTACATTTCTACTAGTGCTTAAAACTCGATAAAATAACAAACTGCAGTTTACGGTAATTAAGAGCAATTTAAGTAGAAACCAAAATGTATGTATGTATGTATGTATGTATGTATGTATGTATGTATGTATGTATGTATGTATGTATGTATGTATGTATGATAGATAGATAGATAGATNTATTATTTGCTAATACATGTGTTGGCTTTCTTGCAAATTTAGAAAAAATATATATAGTAAAAATATCCTTTTTCGAGCTCGAGTTGACATTCTGATTTCTGACAAGATTGGAAAATGCCAAATGGAATTATGGAAACTTGGACCAATCTCAATCTCTGACTAATTTTCGAAAAACTTACGCGACAGCAGGAAGAGATAAATCATACCTTCAAACTATATACTTCAGTTTTCCTGTCATCATATTCTATTGCAGCAATACTTTCTTCACTAGCTGTGCACACGCTTGCAAGTTGATTCACTCCAGTTCTTGTTTTCAGCGTACAAGCTGCCATGTTTTGAAGCTAGACTGATGCTCCAGCCTCGATCTTATGGGTAATCTCGATTCCGTTTATGTTCATCATCAATTTATTTCTTTACTTTGTAGCGTACCTACATGTAATTATTCATAACCTCTTTCTCATGTCAGTTAGCCTCTTGTATATTAATCTCTATTGTTCCTATTTCCGTTTGTCACTCATAAATATCGTTGCCCGTTTGTATTTCATTAGATTGAGAGTTAGCCAGAGTGCTGATTACATACCTTATTCCCAGGACGCCTTATCATTCCTTCGTTATTACACCGTCGCTACAACTTCGCATTCTACATTTCTACTAGTGCTTAAAACTCGATAAAATAACAAACTGCAGTTACCGTGTAGGCACGTTTTGCAGCCGGTGCCTACATACTGTAATTAAGAGCAATTTAAGTAGAAACCAAAATGTATGTATGTATGTATGTATGTATATGTATGTATGTTTATTTTTCAAGATAGGACATGAAAATAAAGGAGGGATTTACCCCCGCTTATATACTTCCATTATTGCATGTAGATTGTAGGCAACAGTATAGCACATATTTTATACAATGAACAGTTCTAATACAACAGACAGTTACATGACGGATCCGTCGCTTTTAAGCCATATTTGAATTGATGGCTTGACTTTGAATTTGCAGCTCGAATTGGTCTTTATCTTCAGTGAGTTTCCACGCATGGAATATTTGTTAGTGTCATATTTACAAAAAGAATCCATCTCAAAATCAACTAAATTATTGCATATCTTATACATCATCGTCAGATCGTTTTTGACAGTGACGGTTGATCGTATTAATAATTTCATTCTATTGAAGTAAATCTGCTGAAAAACTGGTGCCCAAGGCTTGAATGAATTAGATTGACTTGCTCTCCCCAATCATCATCATCATCATCTTCTTCTTCTTTCATTTAATTGAACATTTCAATTCCTGATGGCTAAATCAATAGATTGATTGATTGATTTGATATATTTTCCGTAAAACTGGACACGAATGGCAAATACAGGATATAAATATCACTTTCACACAGCCTATAAAAGTTTACAGTATTTTACTAAATTTATTTTGTCTGAACGACTTTTGAAACAAGACAATGTTGGCGCAGTGACAACATCATCTGGTAGATCGTTCCACCATGTGACCACACGGGAGCAAAAGAAGTTCTTGATAAAATTATTTGCATTTGCACGAACTGGCATATTATTCAGCTTCATGGAATGACCACGCATGGCATACTTGCTGATTTCGTATGTAAATAAATCATCTACTGGTAGATCAACCAGATCGTTTAAAATTTTATACATCGTATGCAAGTCAAACTTGACTCTTCTTCGTTCAAAAGATTGCCTGAAAAGAGGTTTAGATAATAGCACTTTAAATTATAGTTAAAATTGAATGATTTGTAACAATAAAAATTTACAAATAATTGTATAGTAACGGTGGAAACATAGCTACAGATTATTTATATTGTTAAAATTAATGCATCTTAAGTTAAAAATTTGAATGTGAACACTGGCAAGCGATTTGAAACCAACAGCCTTTTTCTGGAGAGCATTCCTGTCTCGTACAGTGCGAGGGAAGAATAAATGTTGGTGATAGTCCTTCTTGGAATTAAAGATCATGGGCTTTCTCGGCAGACCAAAATATCAGGGAACAAAACATTGCGAATACTATCAAACGCAGACCAAATTAAAGATTTGCATTTTTCATGAGAAGATTTTCTTATTTGATTTGTTTCACTGAGTACATAAAAGAAAACTTATATATTTTTGTTTGTCTCTTAATTTTAATTATTCTGTTAAAACAGCAATTACAAAGCACGCAATTATGTACACATATCGAAGAGGCATCAAGCCATTATTTATCATCAATTTTACAAGGACGAAGGAAGCTTCTAGATTCTTTAAAACTGCTTGACGGATGAGTTGATAATGCTTGGGCCGCGTCCTCCTCTGTTTTGAATTTGCTGAATCCAACGTTGACGGGTATTTCCCTTGTAACCAAGCAATGCGTAAGAACCACGCCAGCTTCTAAAAGAACAGAAAATGTACAGAAGATTACCGGTTAAATACTGTAAAATCAACAACTAGATAAATTTAGAGTATTGAAATCATTTTGTAAGGAAATTGCGATTAAATAAGCTTAAAATTAGTCTTTATTACAAGGCAAATATACTTACCCAATAAGCATTTACAGTCGCCGAGCATCACTGTTCTTGTGTTTTCAAAAGCTTAATCAGTCTTAAATTATTTTTATTTTGCTCTTAATTCAAAATTTCGTAGTTTTGTTTTTATTCCATCGTACTGAGAACTTTAAATAGTTCCTTGACGCACAACACTGTAGTTAAACTGATGTAAAAAAACTGAAACTCAATCATGTAACAATGTAACACTGGAGCTAATCATGTAACTTAATTTAATGGCTGTTCATAAAAATATATTCACAAAAAATCGAGCTATTTATATGAAATTCGTGCAAAGTCTAAACTGGGAGAGATTTATCAGACAAATGGAAAATTCTTATCAATTCGTAGCCTCATCTTTTATTTTCATAATTTTTTCAGTCTTGTCAGCCTCAGTGTTGTTTCTTGCACGAAATGAGAATGATGTAGCAAAATCTTCAGTAAACTTGACATGAGGATTCTTTCAGATATTCTAGCTTTTTTGATAACCATTGTAATATTTTTGTTGGAAATTCAAAATCGAATATTTCAAGATTAAAACAATACAAGTTCAGAAATAAATTAAAAAAAATAATAAAAAATAAATATAATAAAAGCAAAAAAAAT
>OFHS01003917.1:0-15355 GCA_900245855.1 Calvadosia cruxmelitensis | reverse complement strand
CGTGTTGTTAAAAGTTCTCAAAGTTCTACGAATTCGTGGCCTGTTAGTTGTGTTGTCGTTTTTACTACAGTATGTATGTGTGCATGTATGTATGACTTTATTCTGAAAATCCATTAAGTTACAGGTAACTTTTTTTCATGGAGCAGAATGTAACCCATGGAAGTAATTTTTTCAAGGTTTTGAGCTGATATTGATATTTTTGACAGCCAGAACTTAACCCTTGTCCTGCTATTGGCGTGTGTGCACGTTTTCAAAACAAGTCAAAAGTAGCAACATATAACCAATCAGATAGTTAGTCCCTAATGCTCAACCAATCAGCAATCGATAAAGCGACTTCAAGTCTCTGTTTAATTAGTTTTATCAGCAGGACAATGGTTAATAATTATAGAAATTATAGGTACGGTTGGATGCACTCCGAACAAAGCCAACTCCAATCCTGCAGTTTGTGAATGCAGAAGATTTAACTCAACTGAATCCCATCCGGACTGCCTTTGGCTAATTCCTTGAATAGGGAGCCCATCTGTGTGGGGCAAAAGGATTCAATGACGGATCCCTTTGGGGTTTGGCGCAGGAAACCCCTGGAGGTTTGTCACGCCCAGGATNTATTAAGTTGAATCTCAGCCAAAACATAAATAATTGATTTCCTCGGACGTCAAGATTATATTTGACCATTTAGCTTATCAAATCTCACTTGTTAAGATAACAGCAGGTTTATCATTTTGTGACAATAAACTCTTGAGATGTTTATCATAATTATGCTGCAAACAACGTGAATCAAACAACTTACTTTCGCTGAATCTCTCGCTGAATCATGCCCATTTGTGCCATTAGTCTCGACGAAACCTGAACAGTGTTCCTGCAATGAAGTTTCACGGATTAAAAAGCGGCAGGGTTCAAGGAAACAACAAAATGCCACATCCAACTGTTTGACACAACAGGAGAAGATGAAGTTCCGCAGTAAACAATCAAACATACAAATCAATCGCCTTATCAAATTTTTGTAATGCGGGCCCAGCCCTGCTTGTTCACACATGCACCGCTAGTTCACACAATGAAAAGTCGCCTCATAAAAATTCGTCAGACTTGACAGAACGCCGGGTCTATTTTCGACTATCCATGGTTTTATTCTGGGGGAAACTCTAGCAGTGTCAACAACGCCATAAAAATACTTGATTCACAACAAGACTAACTGATAACCACTGAATTCTCGGTAGATACAAACATCATTGCAGTACGAACACGGCAGGCTGCTTCGTGACTGAAAAACTTCAACAATTCACAACAACAGCGGCCTTCAAATGGCGCAAATACCGAATTCGCGTCGTCTGTGAAGGTGTTCCTATGATCGGTGTCCATCCTCTTCAAACACAAACCCACTTGCTACAAGTAAGCCAACCATATCGTTTGCATTTGTAATCCTTTATTTGATTAACTGGATGAAAAACGCTTTTGATTCCAGGGAAAACCCATCGTTGGTCATTAAATATGATCTCTTTAATCGTCGCGGCAGCCAAGATCGTAAAGTCACAGCTGGTTGACGATCGTGTTCATTTCCCACCCATTGCCTCTCTCGCAAGGATACCGAACCTCGCCTGCATCCTTCCATTGCGTGCTGAGGTCACGCTACATTGACATGTTTACGTAAACAAGATCTGTTATCTGCTAAAACAGCACCACTGGGAAGTCATTCACAAACAATTTTTGATGATCGAAAAAAGCAAAATACCCTAGGAATCTTGTTCAAGAAATAAAAAGAAACTGAAATAGCGGAATAGTCTTCAAAATAAATCAACAATCACGCTTTACTCTGTCAGCTCAAGCAATTTGTCAATTTGATCAAATTCAAAATTGATTGTAAAAACTATATTATAAATACTGTACTGTGCAATGATTTTAGATCATCCTGTATATATTTCATTTTTTCTTGTACAATTATTATACCTTGAAGCTTTGCATTGCATTGCCTAGTTCTGCTCCATGTAAGAAGTTGCATTGTAACTTACTGTATATGGTCACACACAAACAAACGAATGAAAATAAATAGCACAATAAATATATAATGTTATCCTCAAATTCCTACTAAAGAAATGGGGAAAAAAACACAGAAAAAATAGAAATCTAGGCAAATCTACGTAAATATTGTTCAAAATATAAATTAATCTACAGTATATTACATAATATCGTAAACTATTATTAATAGATTATTGGTCAATACTTTCTGTCTCTGGTTTGAAAGGAAATTTAATGTGAGTTATTTTTGGTTAGGATATTGCAGATAAAAACTAGAGATGTTTGTATAAATATTGGGCTGGAAATCCACGGAATAACAGCTTATGCAAAAGTATAATAATAATAATAATTTTCTGGTTGCTTGAACTCCGTTCAGTATCTAAACTAAATTATGCAATTCATAAACAAACAAATGCCATCATAATTAAATAATGCATTTTACAATCACTTGGATTTAATTAAAAATCCAACAACTTGAGAAATAGCTCAGATTTGTAGTTAAATTATTCCTCTTATCCTATTGAACGATTATGCAAAATAATTGTAAGAAAGCAAACATTTTGAAGTTTTCCAACAATTGCTTACCAAATTGCTTCACAGTGAATTTTATGCAACATACTGTACTGTACAATCAATTTATTTTGATCAAGTTTTTTATTAATTTGTTATTTCTTGACAAATAAGTTTAGTACCAAGTATTGTAAACATTTCTAGAGTAATTTTATAGTTCTCAGTTGTGTGGAAATTGACTCTATTGTATTAGACATTTTTACCAGAATTACTTTCATAAGTTAATTATCTGTTTATCTGAAACTAAAATCTAAATAAACATGAAAAAATCATACATTATGATCGAATAGAATTATGATTGTGTTCTAGCGTCTGAAACATTTGATGCTGTACCTGTTTTCTCGATGTTGGGTAATCTCCCATCGACTGCTGGTTGTTCGATACTGTTGAACGGGTCATCTTTCTTGGCCTAAAGAAAAGCAATATGAATTCGTTCGTGTACATATTATGCATGACAGTTTACTGATAAAACGCTGGAGGCAGTGGAATCCCACTGGCATTCTGTCTAGGACAGGGTTGAAATGTCAACTTTCTGCAGGATAGATCGATCCAGAATTAGGCAGTTGGAATAACAAAGGTTCACGACTTATCACAAAATGAATTATTCGAAATCCAGTTACACGGATCAATAAAGTGCCATCGAAGTCTTCGAAGATAATCTACTTCAATCGTAAGTCCATTTATATGCGGTCGGCAAATGCGTTGGTGATTAAAGATACTGAGTCGTACTCGTACCTCACAAAAGGTTGAAATCTCCTTAGTTGCAGCCACTTTAATCGCCGTTCTGATTAATCAGTGGCACTAACGCTGAATTCTTGCTTGTGGTGTTGCCTTCCCAAGCGCAGAACTTACAATGCTTGAGAGCTTAAACCCCACTCAGATAAAACAGCACAGTTGTCTGTGAGCTGTGTTATTGTCTGCTAAAGTGCATATATGGCCATTGGTATATTGGACACAATATATCCACCTTTCAAAACAAAAAAACTCGCTGGAAAAAATAGTAGAACACTTGAATGCTTCAAACCAAAGCCGTGGCACCCGGAGTTCGGATTTCTTTCAATTTGTTAACACGCACGTGCTCTGCATTGAAGAGAAAGCGCCGATAGCAGACGCCTGGTTTACTAACTGTTTGAGTCGAACCGCATCGCGTGTGTTGTTTTAACGCCAAAACTCTCACAACAATTCATGACGTCGTTTATTTATGTTGGCTCTGTGTTGCTTCGTAGCCGGAAAATCAACGGGTAATAATGCAATGAGATATGCCGATGATGCGCGTAATTTTCAAATTCCTATTTCCCCTCAAGAGATTCCACGCTATCAAAATGCAATGGTCTGTGTTTTGTCTGGAGATTTCACATTTCAATCCCACGCGTTACTCACTTTGTCACTGTGAATCAATCAAATATCGCTCAATTGTTTTCCAGATTTCAGAGATATTGTGAACACACTTCTGCCACATACCACATGGAATGACGTCGAGAGTTAAAGTACCGTCCTATTTACGTGTTTGGCGCGAAACTGTTTCCGAGAGTGGGTAATAGCTAATAGATCTAATTATCTGATACACAAAGTAATTATCCTCCGTACTGCCTCTAACCTTTCAAATTTACCCAAGCCTTCGCAGTCACGTTGCGTAGCAATACAGCCATCTTGTCCAGATATCGAGTCAGCCAGAAATGGCCGCTTTCTCCGCGCAACGAAAGGCTTTCGATAAACAAAATATTTCGAGTTCAATGGACCTTGCATTAGAAGCTACGGATTTGTAGTGAGCCAATACAAAAACAGTTAGATCATTTGACCACCCCCGTGGAGACCTATAGTTTGATTTCAATTGCCTTTTCTCATGAGAAACCCAGCGCGCAAGAGCTACGTTTAAATGCACAATTTTTCAGATAACAATTTGTTTTGCAAAGTTTCAGGATTTCAAAGCTTCGTAGTACAAACGGAGAAACTGGTTTAGAAAATTTAATGTTTACCCAGTTTTGAGATTACATGTCAGCTACTAGCTGGGACAGAGACGGTAGCTTTGCTTTTATAAAAGCAAAAAGTTGGAGTATTTTTGAGATTCTACCAAACAATCCTGGGATTTGACAGCACGTTTGACTACTTACATATCTCCAGAACAAGGAAGTGCCACTGTGTCGATTAAAGTTCTCCTTTGTCTCACAGAACAACAAAATCTACGATACCGTACATGTTTTTCGAAAATGGATCACACCTAATTCAAAACCTAATGGAAGCTTTCAAATCCCAAATTCTGTAGCGAGTGTGTTTGCTTCATTGAAAATATAACAAGGCTGCTGTGACTTCGCTATTAAACGAAATGAGCTCCTACAATAAATTTCAATTTGTTTAAGTTGGCATGACAATTGTTCTCGCAGTATTTATTAAACTTCCGCTCAGAAAAACACTGCGCCCTCCTCCCGTTAGCAAGCTGTTCACTAATCGGTCGCGAGCAGAAATCAGAGGGAGACGATTTTCTCAAGAACTTTAGGAATTTGGTTCTAATCTGAACGACAGAAGATGCAAAACGCTCACGCCTGGGTTAACGTTCACGGTCAGCATAAAGAAAAGATATTCATTCCGCGTTAAATTTTCTGAATACTTGAGGCTACTGCTATGACGTCTGTACATTATGCCTGCAGAGTTGTTTTTCGGTGGAAGCCTTACTCCCTGGCGGATACATAATTTCTGAAGACGTAAACATGAGGAAATGACAGAAATTCGCATCAGAAAGCTTCTTTAGCACACGACGGCATGGTTTGAACTTTCCAAAATAGATCAATTAATTTCTGAGAGATTTTGTGATACTACAAGTGCAGACGACTCAAAGTAAATTGTAAAAGAATCAAACGCAATGCAACATTAATAAACAAAATAACAATATTTCTGTTTATGAGTGTCTAAATTTTAATTTTAAATTTAATCCTGACGAAATTTTCATAATTTGTATTATGCGACATAGTACAGTATTTCATGATATACAAAACTTAAAAAGGCTGCAACAACAATTTTACAGAGAACATGTTGGAGATTCTGCTTTCGGCTTTCCAAAAGCAGAATTAAATTTGAAGAGATTTAATTAAATCAGAATTATCTGATGTCAATTTGGGACAGTTTTAAAAGACATTCATTTTAATGCCTATTGCTGCACAGTATTCAATTGTCCATGTATTAATTTTACCACTTGTCCGTTCAGCGTAAGAGCTATATGTGTATATAGCCTGCTACATGTGAATTCTTTGTTTTTGACTTTTACTGAATAATAAAGACACATACAAACAACATCTCAAAGCTATCTTCAATTTTAAACATTAGTAATGTAGTATAAAAACCAAGCAGATCAAATAATGATTATTTAATTTTCTCATTCATAGAGATACAGTTCATATGAATTAAAGAACTTGAGAGCTTGTATAAAAGCTTTCTAGATTTTCCAGTAAATGCTAATAGCAGTGATGCAAGCTTCATACTTACATCAAACATTAGTTTGAATATTTTGTTTGCTAAATTCCACTTATCCCATTTAAAGTAAATTTGTTGCACACTGGCAGTCATATTTCCTGCTCAATTTTGTCATGTGAATTACAGGCTTAATTACAGCTATATAAATATACGTAGCTTTACGGTTACAGAATTAACTCTTTTTACTGAGAGAACGATTGTCACAACAATATCAAATGCTGCTGCATTTACCTTGGCATTTTTATTCTCAAATCGTTCCTGGATGTTCTTTCTCCGACGTGCGAATGCGAGAAAAATATACTCGAATTGTTTTCTCGTCGATTCTATATAAAGCGGACCACCTATCCTATAGGGATGGCTAAGTTCGAGCCTGCACAGCGTTTCGGAGAAATGTATTGTACAGAAGCTGTCACTGCGTGAGTATAATTTTCATTGAAAGCCCTTCGCACAGTAAGCGGATTTTTATTCTATTTTCTTGGTCAGTTGAATGTAAGAAATGCTGTCAACAGATTTGATGAACGACATACGAAGATAAACAACTGAAGGGTGGTACAGTGTGTGGAAGAGAAACCACCAGATTCAAGCAAGAAAGCTACCTTAATGGGCATCAGTGATACATTGCCTTACCGTATATGGGGATCTGTTTACAGGGATGTAATTCTGTTCCGTACTTTCGTTACTATGCTGCTACGCAACTATTCGCAACTATTTTGCATACTGCACTCGCTGGAGGTGGAATACTTCCATCATGGTTCCAGTTTGAAGATACTGTACTTTAGTATAGTGGTTGACTCGTGGTCAGTGTGAACTTGATGTGGTCATTGTGTACTGTGTATAGTCACGTGAATGTAAGAATATGTAACCTGACAATTGTCAGCTTGCATTGTCCTAAAGTCCTCTTTGTCTTCTGTACCTACATCGTCGTGTCAACAACTCCGTCTGTCTTTTATTCTACTACGCGCTGTGTTACACGACATAAAACTTTGCAGAAACCATATGTACTCCTTGGAACTCTGCCATCTCTCCCTGCCTTGGCCGGTTTATGGGCGGGTCCAGCAACATGTCTGCCAATTATGTCTGCCAATTAATTAATTATTTAGAGCAAAATATTTTGTATTTTGGGGGATCTCTACGGCCGAGCTCAAGAAGATTTTGCAGGAGCAATTTCACATCTCAGAATTTTGGGGAATCAGTATATTTTATTGACAGGAAGCAGCAGAAGAAATTGGGATATGCATTTCATAACTATACCGGAAATTCTAGGGACACTACTACATCAATCGTTAACATAATAATAGCTTTCTAAATTGAAAACAGAAATGAAATTCATTTTTTACAGTAAGACGTCCATTTATTGGCATCCGATTAAGAATAAGAATACTGCAAGAATAGGATGAAGTGGAAATTTATGAATGGAATTGTGGGTAGCATTCACGCATGGATTTAGTGATTTATTTAAAAATAGATTTAACTAATTATCATGAATTTAACTAAGTATCATAAATCCAAATGACAGACAGCTCTTAGCTCTGTGTCTGGTCTCTTCTCAGCAATGAATAAAGCAGTGTATGCGGTAGAAGGATCCTCTGACGTTACTGTATTGTGCTTAAGAACAAAAGGCTGTCACGTATTGAAATATCCGCATTGATATCAACTGACTTCCTCTTTCTTTTAATCTTAGCATCATGTGCCATCTATGTATTATAAAACCAGAGAGTTGTGTAAAATTCAACTGCATTCATGGTCTGTGAAAAATAATATGGACTGCTCAAAACAACAAACTGTTCTCTTTCCGATTTTTTACTATAACGGAGAAGACTTTTACCCATTGGCATTGGCAGACTCTTCGACCCTGCTGCTAAAGCTACCATGCACACCAATTGCGTTTGTTGCGTGCAAATTAAATTGCCATGGTTTGAAAAATTGAAATTTTGAACTATATTCAACGGTTTACACTAAAAATTTTGAATCCCTTTTTGCTCGCAATTCTTGCTGGTCAAACCCTGTTTTCTCTTGGTCAAACCATTCCTTTAACTGGTTAGGCTATGTATGTAAGTAGATTCTTTATAGTTCACATTGTCTGTGAAATAGCTTCACAGAGAATTTTCGAAATAAACTAACTTACATTTTGTGCTTACATACAATATCTACTTTTATCTTGTTTGTAAGATATTGAATAATTGTTTCTTTTTTGTCGACTTACCACAATATTTCACTTTGCTGCCATCCTTGAAATGATTCTAGAATTGTCATATTTCTTTGTCGTAGCTGATGTAATTCGATATAGTATTCCTGGTGGCTTCATCGGTTCTCTGACATCTCAAACTACAGTAGACTTTATAGTCAGCGTTTGCGGTAGCTGTAACAAGACAATCGCCTTCAAGGGCACCAAATATGGCACAGTCTATTCATTGCAGTTGATAATAGCTATTGAAATGGAAAGACATGGAAGATCACCTGATAAATACCTACAGCATTGAAGTAATTAACGAATACACAAAGAAACGTTGTCACTTCAATGAAAAACTACGTCCTTATTCCATTCATTTGTAAAACATTCGATCGAGTGACGCAGTGTGCATAATTAATAATTATTAATTATAATAGTTATAATAATTATGTCAGCGAGACAACGTTTTGGTCACTTCCCGTATCTCACAACTAAGGATAATGAATGAACAGATCGATTTCAGTGACGGTCCTCCTACTAGTTTTCAAGTTTAGTGTTTATTTATACGACGGCTAACAAATCTACTAGAGGTACTGAGCAACAGAAATTGAAATGCTGCAGCTGACAATTTTAGAAACCACATTTGGAAATTATGTTTTGGATGAAAATTGTTTTCTTGCTTCAAGTATGAACTTTCTTAGATACATTCATGAAATTACTTTCTTAAAATACATTTATTTTATGTACTTTCATAAAATATTTCTTACATTCCATGAAATTCAGTTTTGGAATTCCCCGCACAGACGTTTGTCATTTCTTTTACCACCGTGTAATCAGAGTGTGGAACTGTTTGCCGGAGGAAGTGATTGACTCTCAAAGCATTTGTGCATTTAGGACAGCCCTGAGTGACACTAAATTGAGCCAGTATTTAAACTATTATCTATACTTTACATTGAATCATGTTATCTATTACCCTGTTTGGCCATGTTACATAAGTGCTATTATTATAGTCTGCTACATGTGAATTCTTTGCTTGATGAATTTCAATTAAAGACACATACACAATTACACATACACTTGTTTGGGGAAGGAAGTGGCAATATTCATATTTGGATTAGTATCTTCTGGCTGCACTGTGGACAACTATTCTTGTACTAGACTTAATACTATACAGTATTTCTTGAAATAAGAAATTTGTGATCTTAAGTCAGCCAAAAAAAGCAAGGCAATTCGGATGGTACTGATATTCTTCAGAGCATTCTCATATTGCGCTACTCAGTGAGCTTCATTACGTTATTCGTTACAGTTCAATTTGGTTAACATCCCTATGCGGGTATGTAGGTAGTAAGATGCGGAATATTGCGCAAGGTGCACTAACAGAACCAGTATGGCAAATGGAATCCAACCAATGAGGATAGCAACAGTGAGACATTACCCGATAGAATATTAACCAGATCGGACTGCTCTAGAATATCAGCGTATACTACATCAAAAATATACCTTCATTAAAATATAATACAATTATAATTATTATAATTATTATAANAGTTTTTCAAGTGTAATTATTATAAAAAATCCCTATTATTAGCGTTAATTACTACCGTGATGCAAGTTTTAGTGTGTTTCGTAATATTTCAGGCTGAATCTAGAGTGTTGGAAAAGGCTTTATAATGTACGATCTGTAGTACTGTAAATGTACACTGTAGAGTATTTGTAACAGGTGTTTTTAATCAAAGATTGAACATAAGTTTCTTACTTTGGCGGTGGCTTTGCGGTAAGAAGCCGATTGCAAGAGATGAAACTTTCGCATAAATTGTGTGACTTTTTATCATAAAATGAGTAATTTATCGAAAAATATCTTGCATGAGTTTTTTATTATCACATAATAAATACAACTGCAGGAAAGTACTGTAAGAAGATGACGTCAGGGCTTGGAAGAGTACGATTACGATCCTCGATTCCAGATTCCCAAATTTTTACGCAAGGTCATGATGGCGGCTGGGTGGAAGCTGCTTTGTTGTGTTACTGTTTTCAAGACTGACGCTTATTGAATGACTGAGTGAATGCAATGCAGAAGAGCGTTCTGTTACTTATCGACATTATAGAAGTTAAAATGAAGAATAATGTCAAGTGGTTACGCTCGCCTTGCTACCAGTGAAGAACAGAGTTTTTCAGGTGTAATTACTCTCCCTGGTTTATTGTCCCGAGCAAAGAAGAACGTTATCGTCGGTGATATCTCAGACGACGAAGACTCAGACGAGATGAAACCAGCCACCCGGTTGATTCCTGGTAAAGACTTCGATGCAGATGACTACCTATCAGAAGGAGCAAAAAGAAGTTATGGTTCTAGATCTGACAAGGACGTCACAGCTCCTACTTCGTTTTGGTCCAAGTGTTGTTCTTGCTGCAGCTGTTGCGGTTGGAAGAATATGTTCTCCAGGTAATTAAACGATGCTATTTTAGAGAAAAAGCCCCCCTGTGAATGTAACCGGGTTGCTTGCTTTAGTGGAATATATGCCATCAGTGGTAAACCTATAGCCATCGGCGATGTATCATTCAATAATGTTAAAGCGTCCCGTTGTGACTCTGCACCTGCTTGACAACGCACAGCTTAGTCTCAGCGGCGAAAAGCCGTAGGCCGCTTCAGCCTTCAACTGTTCTAGAAAATATTGTACACCGTCGTAATCTTATTTCTTGTGGATAGATAATGCGTCCCTGAAAATAAACACAAAAAGTTACACGCAACTTAGGGCTTACGTTGAATCTGACCTGGTCGAAATGTTGCAAAGATTCGTTTGCGCATGATCATCAGTAGGACTCAAGAAACCTGCTGTCCAGTACCTACACGGTCCACAGTTGCTTGCATCAAAGGCACCTGTCTTCAAAGTTGACAAACTTTGGGTAAAACATCTGCAACTTGAAAAAAGGTGTTGAAGCTTAGCTTTAGTTTTCTGTGGATAGCTTCAGACAGTGTTATGAGGTTGACTCCTACCTCAAGCCACAATCCCCTGGTCTTGGCGAAATCCCAATCCAGCCTACGCCCACCTTTCGTACGTAAATCGGCCTTGGCGCTGCCAACTTAATTACAGATACATATTTAGTTAATTACAAATATACGACAACAGTTATAACATCAATGGGATCTGCTGCGTTGTTAGTGCGCACAAACATTTTATGATATAAAATAGTCTGCTGTATACGTAAACCACTTACAATTTAAATTGGATGTATGAAAATTAAATTTGTAACAAAAGTTCAGACTTTCTTAGTCGACTAATATCGTTGAGCTTTTGATATGTCAATTAGCGTGGATTGCCAGAATCCATAGATTTCTGCGTTCAGAAAGATACCTGCTCAATATTGTATGGTTACAAGCGATTTTAAAGGTGTATGTCAACACTTGCCAACATTTACTGCAAGTGGGAATATTATGAAATGTACCAACAAATAAAACTTTATGGATAATACCAAATTTCTTTTCTCTGTGGCCATTCATTCATTCATGCACAGGTAAGTTTTAACTTGCTTTTTATTGTAGACTTTTTTATTATTATTCAGAACTTTTTCTTCAGTTGCTGACAACTGTTACTTTAGGTGAAATGAAATGTTGAAACTTACTCTTTTATTTTAGATGCATGGAAACAGTAACGGGAAAATTTTCCTTTGAACCGAATTATGAGCCGCGTCTTGTCAAGCTAGCACATCGGGTAAGGCATCCATATGATATTGCTAGGCCTACTTTAAAAGGAGAAATTTCATATACAGGCAACTCTGTTTAATCTGATAGTAGTCTGACCAGCTGCTTTATCGGACCATAAACATATTATTTCAATGAAACCTATCTACAATGACCTTTGGGAACAGCGGAAAATGACCTTATAGACAGGTGCCTTTACTGTCCAGTTTGATTTCTATAGAAAGTGTCATAGCCCCAAAATTACACTTTCTATAGAAATCAACCTGGGCAGAAAGGTCGCCTGTCTATTAAGGTCATTTTTCTCAGGTCCCAGACGTGACCGTTATAGGCAGGTGTCACTGTACTGTACATTTGAATCTTTGAACTGACATTGAGAAGGGCCTATCCAAACTGAGGGCTTAAGCATATATGCTGTGAGTGTCTATTAGATAAAACAGCCCTGAGCAGAACTAGTATGGTAATTGGAATCTAACCAGTGGGGATAGTAAGCAATTAAATGTTAACTTATACTAATCGGGTTCAACAGTAGGTCTACAATTGATACAAGTTGTGACTGGCCATGAGCTGCGAGTGTCACTGTTTAAAAGTGTATAAAAGTTAGATTATTGTGGTTATACTCCTTTGAATGAAGCGTTTAGGTTGTTGCGCCAACAGTAGATGACGAAGATGATGAGTCTATGTGTTGCTCTTATTATGTTACAGTCACCGCAAGCATTCCCAGCCAACGTCATTAGGAACCAGAAGTACAGCATTCTGACATTCATTCCTCTAGTGAGTATCATCAATGTATTAATAATGTCATGCTACAAGCATATGAGTTCAAACCTCTGTGAGTGCATTTACAGTGAAACCTGTCTATAACGGTCGCCTCTGGGACAGTAAAAAAGTGAACTTTATAGACAGATGGCCTTTCTGTCCAGGTTGATTTCAATAGAAAGTAACATTTTGGAGTTATGAAGAATGGCCTTTATACACAGGTGGCTGCTCCATAGAGGTGGCCGCTAATACAGGTTTGACTGTATCAACAACACATTTATTGTTTCAAAACAACAGAGGATTGTATATGCAATTTGGCAAAAATACAGCTAAAGCACTGTTTAGCGTACACAGAAAATGGATGACGGTGACCAGCCTCATCTCTCGCCTGCTACCGCTCTGTCTACAAGTCGTCTGGTTGAAATTTAAACAGCTTCTATCTCGTTTACACAAATGGTCTAGATGACACCAGAATGCTACAACCAACTGGTTGAAGTCTTGTCGTGAACAAATTGCCCCGTCGCTTTAGTAGAGGGCAAAATGTAATGCGGTTGAGACTGTTTGCACAAACCAGATCAAAATACAACTGCTCGCGAAGAGACTTGGTCAGGCAAGCTAGGCGGACCACTCTCGTCAACTTGAGTTCGCCTAAGCACATTACTTTTGATCAGCTTAGAGAGGTTTGTGTGTAGATGACAAGACACTTCTGACAAGAATTCACCCAGATAATCGTTGTCCACTTACGGTGTAAGTTGCCTACATTACCTGAGCCCAAAACAACCGCCATAGG
The DNA here is from genome assembly GCA_900245855.1 of Calvadosia cruxmelitensis. Taxonomy (NCBI): domain Eukaryota; kingdom Metazoa; phylum Cnidaria; class Staurozoa; order Stauromedusae; family Kishinouyeidae; genus Calvadosia; species Calvadosia cruxmelitensis. Next base: position 1,897 of record OFHS01003917.1, on the reverse strand, counting down.
TAATTGTCACATATAAATTAAATTTGCAAAGCAAGCAGACAGAAAACTAAAAAGTAAACCGAACAACAAGAGTTTATTCCGTAACTACAAGGCATTTCCTCTCATTGCAACTGTCTTTGTTCTATTATACTTGCAGACAAAGTTGCTGCGCAGGATAGTACAACCTGGTTAATATCACTATGGTTTTCTAATCGAAAGTCACGATAATCTGTATCGTAATCCAGTGTGTAAGTTGCACTCATGTATAACTCGCAGCTCAATTTTGATATTGAGACTAACTAATGAAGCAGAGACCAACAGTGTCGCTTTCAAAACAGTTGACGATAGAAGTCGCACCGTGTTTTACGCATATATTCAAGCTTAGAAGTGCGACTTATACACGCCGGATTACGGTAGCGATATTAAGCAGATAATAATAATTGATTCTGATGAACTTGCTTCTCAAATCGAAGTGATGTTAAGCGAGCCGCGATATTATCGAGATGGTATTAACAGAGTTAAACTGTATTCTATTTTTAACCGTTTCGCTACATCTCTCGTGGTACAACCGCGACTTAGCATTGGTCAACAGAAAACAGATCTGGCTTGTTGTTATTGGTTATTCTTTTACAGCCAGTGGTTTCTCGTCTTGAGTGCTGCGTGATCAGTGTCTTTGATTATAATTGTGTTGTCATTGTCAATTGTTTACAATAGGTCTACATTATCAGTGAATTTTGCTGTTCTTTGTAGGTTCTTTATAACCAATTCAAGATTTTCCTGAATCTTTATTTCCTGCTTGTTGCCTTGTCACAATTCATCCCGTCCCTCAGAGTTGGATATCTGTACACGTACTGGGGCCCATTGGTGAGTACTGAAGTACTGCTTTGTACAGAGGGGCAAGTTGCTCATTGGATGAAGTGTGCAAGATTTTTTTATTAGAAATGTTTTAAGCTTGTTAGCAGTCAGATTTGGATTTGATCAAAATTCTCCTATTGTCGTAACGTCATAAAAGGGACTAGGAATGAGGCAAGCATAGAAGTTTCATGTTTTGACCTTGACTTGAAGTGGAGGTTTTTGCAATTTTAGATTTTATTTTTTATGATCAGCTTTAGATTTTATTCAGTCATGCTTTAGATTTTATGTGAACATTTTTTCTTGCGCTGTTTAGTTCTTGGACGCATTGGCTTGTTTGACTTATATTTATCAATATGGTGTTGTTTTAGGGGTTTGTTTTGACTGTCACCATGTGCCGGGAAGCATTTGATGACTTCAAAAGATATTCCAGGGACAAGGAAGCAAATTCTAGAAAATATAGAAAACTTACAGCTGATGGTTGGTTGAATTCTCTTGGCTTTGCATTGTTGTGTTTTAATTAGGGATTTGTACTTAGATAGTTTAAATTTGCCCATATATGAGGTTTTTCAGGGAGCTTTGGCTTATATATTACTTGACTGATGTGCTCTTTTTGTATACAGTGTAACCCGTTAATATCACCTCGGTTAATATCACAAACTGCTAATTATCACTTCAGTCTGAGGACCAAAGCACTGTCAGAATCAATTATTTAACCCGCTTAATATTACGACCGGCTTATTATCACGATTTTTGACTGGAAAATCATAGTGATGTTAACAAGGTTTCACTGTATTACTTCGAGTGATTTGCTCTTTTTTCCGTGTTCAACATAATATTGCCACGGTTTTCCAGTCACAAATCGTGATAATAAGCCAGTTGTAATATTAAGTGGGTTAACGTAGTTTATGCTGACAAATCTTGGTTCTCAAAGTGAAGTGATGTTAAACAGTCATGATATTAACCCTTGTCCTGCTATTGACGTGTATACACTAGGGTGGTCCAAAAAAAACTTTTTTTCGAAATTTCATCGGGAACCGGCAGTTTCTGGTGCATTAGGACCTAA
>OFHS01003916.1:0-15357 GCA_900245855.1 Calvadosia cruxmelitensis | reverse complement strand
CTTTTAGAGTCGACACTTTCAAGCAGTTTGTTAATTTCCTCCTTAGACGTATGCTGGAAACACATTTCGGGAATGCCAAGGTCTAGCATACTGCTCGTTAATCCCAAGCGTGTAAGCTTCGGGTAATGTCTGTAATGTTTACCTTTTGCGCCATTCTGAATCATGAATAAATGCATCTCGCGGATTTGTAAAACCCGGTTTACAGTCGAATTTCCAAACACGGCTCTTAGCCAATCAGATTGCGAGAATCGAAAATGTCATGTTATAAATCAATATAATAAGTCAATAGCAAAAGTTAAGCTGTTCTCTTCATTCTTTCCAGTAAACATCCAAGATTTGTAGCCTTGGAGACTGTTGCCCACCAGCTGAGTGTATCGTATATATCGTGTCACTGAATACTCGCACGTCATAGAAATTGGCTACACCCAAGCATAGGTTCGTAAACTACAAATCATTATCACCGATGTCATAGTTGGCCAGTCTAAAAGTTGCAAAGAAATTTAGTACAAATGAGCATAGCAGTACATGTCCTGGTTCCGAGTACGGAGTCCTCGTTTCCGTTTTAAATCGCCACTTTTCTTATTCAAAATAGAATTAGTTGGGAAATCAAATTTTTAGATTGCTCAGTATACAATTCGAATAGTCCGTCAAAACAACGCGTGCTGGGCAAAACCATCTTCGACACGCATGTTCTTCACAATTAAAATTTTCCATCATTGTGGGGCTTGATTCGGTTGCATCGAAAAGTCATATCGCATGCTGCGAACATTGAAGTGAGACCTAAATCCGCTGATCATTTAAGCAAAATTATCCAAGCCTGTTTAGGATTAGCTTTCAATCCACTCTGACAAACGTACTTATGTTCGAGAGGATGTCGACATCGAGGAGACACAGGATTGCGTGTGCGAGCGGCAACAAGCCCAAGCTCAAGTGAATATATTTAGACAGATCACGTGGATATACGACGAGTGACAATTGCGCATGTGCAGACAAAAATGACGTTTACATTTAATTAGCATAATTATATAATCAAACATTTAACTGATAGCTACATATCACTGTGAACGTATATGCTGTGGCCGTGTTTAGCAGCAGATTCGTGTAAATATTACGGCCATATCAACATCAATGAAGCGTATATATAAATATAGATAGATTATTATTTTCATCATGAACTGTACGGCAAAATGTTTTACAATTAATACATGAGTTGACTAAAAATAAAAAATAAATTATCAAAGTCATCCTTTAAGCACTAATAGCTTGTTTGTTTGGTAGACCTTATATGGATTACATTTCTAGAATTTAATTGAAATAAATAGCAAGAAGAGAGAAATGGAAAGAGAATTGAATATTATCAGAAACTATTGAGGATCAGGAGAGTAAAGAAGAAACAATTAACATACAATAGATAATTTAAAGTCACAAGGACTAGAAATTAAAAGTAAAGAGATGATTGGATCAGTAAAATTCATGACAAAAGCTAATGACAAATGTAACAGTGACGTAGAGTACAGACGTCGTAGCAGTTTTGGAGAAATGTTAGAACTCTTGAGAAACAATCAGTGGGCAAATCGGAAATCAAAAGAAAATGTAAAGATTTGCAATGTTCTGTCAACTTGTTCAGAATCATCGGATACGATCACTGCTGCCCAAGAAATAAGTTACGTTGTAGCTGGTTGAATAATCACGATAAATGTAAACAATAATTGAGATCAATTTATTGCCAGCGTTGAGTTTACAAGCAAATCAAGCAACCCAGCGTCCATCAAATGCGTCAGGGAAGCACAGGAAAGTATATGTTGTTGTTGTTGTCATCAGGTCTGGTTGCCCAAAACGTTCGGAAAGTGGAGCTGGAGAAGCGCAGACACTCTTCCAGCTCCATGGTACCGATTGCGCAAGGACCCAGTTGCCCGAAGTCCATTTCGCAATCACGCTGTGGACAGAGCTCTGGCCGCCCTAGGCTCCACGACGAGGATTCGATACCTATATAGCCTAGAAAAGTATATCTCGCTTACAAGCAGCAATTAAAAGTTAAACATTTACAGAATTGTCACAAGTATAATTTTGCTATTTAGTCTAGCTTTGGAGCTACGAAGAGAAGCACGTTTTAAAATTTAATCAGAAAGTGAATTCGACGATGGGGATAAGCGATTAAAAATTAAATTTAACACAATTAATGCTACTATTACCACCCTAGTGTATATCACTGTAAGGGAGTGTCCACGAATGTAATATTTATAATCAGCCAATTTTAGAACATCTTCGAAATCTAAATCAAGAAGAACGTGTACGTAATTATATTCTGTAATCTCTATGGAGCTGCATTTCTTTAAGATTTTACACTCCGTTATAATTATTTCAATTTCAGTGTTGCAAGATTAGTCACATTAACGATTTTCGATATAATCTCATCATCACCATTGTCGTCTACTTCGAATCATTTTGAATGGATTGTGATTATTACCCTGGTGGGGGTAGTTTCCATACATGCGGGGCTTTGGGGGAACGTGCGACTTTTTATGAGAACCTCAATTTTCAAAATATTGGTAGACATTTTTAAGTGTCTTATTTGCGATTGTAATGATACTGTATGTACGCCAGCCCTGCATGGGAACTGGTACAAACCTGTTTGAATGGCTTCAAAAGGTAAGAATGAAAAGCATTCAAAACAGCTTTCGACTGATAGTTCATAAGTCTCCTTTTTGATTGGACAAATTAAGGCGCAGGCGCAGTGAGTACATAATTGTGCGTTGTTCTGAAAAAGCTGTACTGGCTGTTAGTTAATCAGGACGTGTTAATCCGACACATTTTGTGCAATCGTTTACAACAAGTTTGACATTGAAAGGTGCTTTCTGTGATGTACTGTATTACGCATGCGCGGGTTGGTCACGTGGTTATCCAGTTGTGTTACCCGTATGTAGATGTGTTATGTTGAGCTGGATAATTCGCGGACATCATCTAAATGACACGCTTGTCTTGTCTGGCTGTTTGCCCTCATAATCAACAAACTGTCGGAGTTCCATTAAGATAACAATAACCGCTAGGGTTGTAAACGTTCTCCTCATTCGAGATGGGTACCCTGTTTGCTAGAGAGACCCCCCGTCGATGTAAGCCATCGTTGTGGTGCCGTATACTTTATCTACGACGTCTTAATTATTTCTATTACAGCACAGTATGCTATCTCGCAAATTATTCTAATTATCTAAATATTAGATTTGTTGGATTGATTCAAGTGCTGCCTTGTGCTACGAGAATTCGCACTGGTGATTTTCTAGGGCTATCTCAGTCTCTTGTCGTGAGTCGTTAATGTTACTGATATAACAAACATGAGAAAATTCAATAAGGAAATTGCAAGACCAGCATGAGTAAGATAGTCAAGCAAAAGCCGCAAGTTTCTTCCTGGTGCTCAGAAGAAACAAGAGGAACTTAAAGGAGGAAAAGAATTGTCTTCTAGAACACTTAATCACAGCAGAAGTTTCTCTCTCCGTGCCCCAAAAGGTGATTATAACTACCAAAACATCCCTCTTGAGTTTATTCACGCGTGTCCTATGCTGCACCCATCTAATTTACCATTCAAATATATAGTCTTCATATTGTACCAAACGACACTGCAGCTGGCGATCTTTTCCTCCGTCTTAGTTTCCTCGTGTAATTTGCATGAAATAGTGTATCTGACCATCAATGGTGTGTCTGATTATCGCGAAGAAAAAAATCCGCATCGCCGCCTTGCAGCATCACTGCATTTATCTTGATTCAAGTGGTCTACGGAAAGGATGGGCGTAGCTATAAGAAACAATGCCACAGAGAGCTAGTCTTGCACTTGAATGCATACTGCCGCTGCTTCTTTGTTGCGTATCGGAAGCTCTAAAAGGCATGCTGTTTGAAAAAGGGTCGTGAATCCCACGAGGATTAAGCTCGTCTCTATTAAGCAGGATCATTAGACTCTTTATCCATTGTAACCGACTATGGTTTAGCGTAGTACAAGTTTAAGCCCACGCCACACCATCGCTAAAATAGGCGCGAGTTAGGAGCTACTCTGGTGTGGTTTCAAAGCACCGAGGACGTAAACTATAGTTGCGAAGGTATAAATCAGGAAGAGAGTAAGCAGTGACGCAGAGGAACAGATACGCGGGGGTGTTCGTTTTGCGTCTTGCTCACAATGAAAATAATGAAAATCAATTACAACGTACCCACATCGAGGCCTCTTGGTCGAGAGGCTTCGTTCTCATTATAATACAGATTAAGAATAGGAATCACATTCACAATCCTATTCTTAATATGTGCATTATAATGACTACAATATGATTTCATTCAATAAATGCTGGAAAGGATTCTTAGCTAAAATAAATGTCTACCCGTGCTGTCATTTCAACCTTCTTGTTCAGATGTTTACCTCTTTATTGATTCACTTGATGTGAAATGGTTAAATGTATGTATTGCTATTCTGTAAACACTATTGTGGAATATGCAGTTTGAATTCCAGTCCTAGACGTTGAGTCTAATGGGAAAATCAAGCATTGTGTTATAGCAGTGCAGGGTGAGGTCAAATTTAACAGAAATGCAGTTTGATATCTTGGCTAAACCAAACTAATGCATTCATTCATTCAGTCAGTCTTTCTTTCCTTCATTTATTCATTCATTCATTCTTTCTTTCTTTCTTTCATTCTTTCTTTTATTCATTCATTCATTCATTCATTCGTGGTATCAAGAAGCGAATGCTACATTGACAATGTAATAATCTGTTATTATATTATACCTTGTATGGCAATGGCTTTTCTTGTACATCTCGTTTAAATGTCTCAAATATACACTTGGTCAATTCATGCCATTAAGCATGAAGCTATGTGTATACAGTGTGTTTTATGAGAAAAGATTAACTGAGTGGAAACTGCGTCAAAAGTATAATATAAAGGCCATTTTAAGTTAATATCATTGGTATACAGTATATAAAATATAGATATACCACGAAGCAGTTTAATGTAAGATCACAGTATTATGATGTCGAATGTGGAGGATTTTGTAGCTCACGTTGCAATTTCTAAATTAGAGCCAGATCGTGAGCCAGACAATAAAAGTTCTCAAATAAGCCTGAACGATTCTGCATGACTTTGAATATTCTGTGGATATTGCTGTTCCGTTATCTGACTGGTCGAACAAATGACCTTCTGAACCACCAAAATGAGTTAAAAAGGATCAAAGTGCCAGATATCATACAGTATCAAAGTCTTTCCTTATTGCATGGGTTTATTGCTATCATAATCCTATTAGATATCAGAGTATGTTTAGTGTCTTTCAGAAACCCAGGGCACATTTTAAAGGGTTTTGTTGCTGTTGGAACATTGTCTCGCAGGAAGTTTTCAAATATTTAACAGCAACGCGCTGCAACACTTGTTGGGAGGAGACGAAGTAGCTACACTTATTTTTTTTTTGGTGGTAATTCGCGCTATCGCACTTCAAATGGCAGTTTGAATTTGACTGAAGCAAAGAACTTTCGGAAACGGTCTTTCTCCTTGCCAACCATTAAATGTGAAGGAATGTTGATTGAGTCATCGTGCAAAAGAGAGAACTATAATTCCATTTAACCGGTGAGTGAATAAAAGCATACAAGTGTTATCCAACAATATGTAATTGACCTTAAGACAATGCCTTGACTCCTTTGAGAACCAATTTTAGTGTTACCATGAACGCTATTGATGTCGAACTTAGCACCATCCGTGGGGAACTGCGGGGCGGCAACAAATCGACGACGCGGGTCGCATTGGGACAGTCCTGTCCGCAAGAACGCACGGAAAAAACTAAATACTCCTCCAGATCACAGGACGATCCGACGAATACAAAGGAAGAGAGCTGCATTGAGGAGTCATTCGACCAGGATGTTGACAGCTTGTCAAGATCGAGCGGCAAACGGTGTTGCCGGTCAAAATCAGTGAAGCGTCATCAACAACAACAGATTGACAACGCGCCGTCAACTCTGTCGTCGTCGAGCAGTGGCGATCGTGTACCACGTGTGAAACAGGCCTTGCTATCTGCCTTGGCCTGGATCATGGGAGACAGTACACGTTTGCTACAACATTCTGACCGTAAGAAGCACAAAACAGCAAGTCAGTCATCGACCGACAACAAGCGGCGAGTGGTCATCAACGTGTCAGGCAAGCGATTTGAAACATTCGAAGGCACGCTTCAGAAATCGCCCAACTCCCTCCTCGCATTGCCACAAAGAGAGTTCTTCTACGATCATGACAACAAGGAATATTTCTTCGACAGAAATCGTAAGTCATTTGCTGCCATCTTGACATACTGTCAGAGTGGGGTACTTATCAAACCGCCATCACTGGACGAGAGGATATTTTGTGCGGAGCTGAGATTTTTCGGTTTTGACGCTGAGGCAGATGCTCACTCGCCCCCTAGTTTACCGGCTGATTCAGATCGTATCCTACCAAAAAACAAGATCCAACGTGTTGCTTGGGAGCTCTTTGAGTATCCAGATACTTCTCTTGGTGCAAGAATTGTTGCTCTTTTCTCTGTATCCATCATTATTCTATCAATTATCATGTTCTGTGTGGAAACATTGCCGGAATTCAGGTTGCTTGTACCAGTCGAAGATAAAAGCAACGGCACTCGTCCCATCGAGTACATTCGGAAACCAAATCCCAAATACGAGAAAGCTTTGTACATGATTGAATGCGTCTGCATTGCCTGGTTTACTCTTGAATATCTGGTGAGACTTGCTAGCAGCCCACAGAGGTGCAGATTCCTTTACCAACTATTGAACATCATCGATGTGATTGCAATTCTACCGTTTTACATCACATTAATTTTGAGCTCGACCAACAGCAACGTATCGAGTTTGTCGATTCTTCGTGTCCTACGACTGGTTCGTGTTTTCAGAATCTTCAAATTATCACGCTACAGCAAAGGCCTCAAGATCTTAGGCTATACTTTCAGGGTAAGTCAAAGTTTGTTTACATTTGAATGCTTTTTGTTCTGCACTTGTCATTCAGCGTAGTCCATTAACTTTGTAACAGATTATTTAGTTGTGAACCACCTTGTTGGTGAATTCATGTTCTCGTGATGAGTGACTTCACATATGGTTGTGATACTTATCGCTAAACACCGCCTCCTGTATCAACTTATTGCTCGGAAGAAACAACGGCTGAACGTTTGCGCTTCTGTGTTTGTTGACAAAATCTGCGGTTCTGTTTGCTCTGCGGCTGAAAATGTGTTGCCCGCATCTTCGAAATACAAATGCGGGGTTATTCCATCTTCTTTGTGTTGCTAAATGTGTTACAACTTTTCTGTCGTAAAGAATGCAAACAGCGCTTGCTCATTTTGGTACGGGGTTCATTGTACGCGAGTATTCCAAGGTTCTACTCCTGACTTTTGGCTCACATCACCTGCTGTAAACCACAACATTTAACTACTACCAATGCAAATTCTGCTCCGCTATTTGGAAGTTGCTCTTTTGGGTGTTTGTGTTGTTGTCTAAAAAAATTGTACAAAATTAATGTACCGGTAAATTTTTTATTGTTTTTACATTGCTGGTGATCAGGCGAAATTTCATCTCGTTTTCCTTCCTGCTCAGTAATTTCTTAAGATGATATGATAAAATAGTTAGTTCCTTGAATTATATTTCGTGTTTATCTAAAGCAAGGTGATCAAAAGTAATAGTATTTTACTTTTCAAAATATTTGGCGGGACCATAATGAGATGTGAACTTGCTGACAGCCGTAACTCAATCTTTGGCTCAGGGATTGCTTTGACCATGGGCCTTGACCTTGTGTTCACATGATCTGATACATATTGATTTCCACGGTACGACACTTAGCTAGGTGAAATTGTGAAATTGTTGAGGCTAGACTGATCCTGTCACTGTGTGATACTTTATACTTTGTGTCGTTGTGTTGCTAGTCGGTGACAAATAAGCGCTTGTCCTTACCACTGGGTTTGTTAATCTGAGATAATTATTTCCTCATCCGGATTAAATGCAACTCCTAATTTTACGCCTACATGGATTCTCGCAACAACGAGGAGCACATCCTTGAAATTCTTAACCACATCGTCCACAGCTATAGTTCATTCACCGCTGATAGCTTTGTTATCCTTGTTCTACTATGAATTTTAGCTCGGATACCGTTTACATATTGTAGAATATGTAGGTTGCAGATGTTGATTGCATGAATAGGCAAGTGGATGTAGTTGTGTATCTAATTGTGGCAGATACGACGGAGGGCAGCCAACCCGTCCGAAGGCTCGAGAGTACAGATTGCAAGAGAACGACATTACGAAATACAAGACATTTATAGCGACTGACAGAGGGCGCTGGCACGCGCTGCTTCGTAGCTAATTTGTTTGTTGTTCTTCTTTAACTTTGACGACGAAAAAGATGTATCAATGCATACATGCAGAATCGCATGATAAGATAGCTGATGATGATTTTCAGTCCTACAATCTGTTTTGATGCGCCGACCAACGTATGGGTGTAGATCAACGGGCGAATTATTCCAAGGACCAACCGATGCTTTATGACTCGTTTCTCGCCTTGGTGACTGCAGTCCGTACTATTGCGTTTACGGTTCTCTGCAACGGCGGAATGCGTGAGATTACCATCGCCCGTGAAGGCTGCGCTATCGCCTGACTTCCTGCGAAGATCAGTCTTTCGCTTGTGTGATGGCAATCACAGGGCACACCCGTTCCCAGCAACTTCCTGCAAGAACACATAGGAATGGCAAACACAAGGAACAAGCTGCTGACGCTGACGCTTAGCACAGGTGGTCGCTTAAGACAGGTTTTGTTTAACACAGATTGTCCAATATGCAGTGTGCTTGATGACTGACTTGTAGAATGACGTCACCGCAGTTCAAATACCCGATTGGCAATTACAAACGAAGTGATTGATAATATCTGATTGATTAGATTGTTTGTTGCCATGGCAATATAATTTCGTCCCTTTCATTTTCAGGCTAGTCTCCAAGAACTCGGTCTGTTGGCGTTCTTTCTCGTTATCGGCATAGTCTTGTTCGCTTCGGCCGCGTATTACTGCGAGGAAAGCGTTCCTGAGACGAAATTCGAGAGCATCCCGCACTCGTTCTGGTGGGCCATAGTTACCATGACGACAGTTGGATACGGAGACATGTACCCAGAAACTCTTGGTAAGTCCTATGAAGTCATCATTTGACACTTGAAATGTCAACATTTGCTGGAAGAACTTCGTAAATGACTTTGTAAATGTGTGATCAACTGCGTTCCTGTTTGTCTAACCTTTTTGAGAATCTTCAACAAAACAATGTTGCTTACTGTTTGGCTTTCAGGTGGCAAATTGGTTGGCTCGTTCTGCGTTTTGATTGGCGTTTTGGCGATTGCATTTCCTGTTCCTGTTATTGTGAACAACTTCACGTATTACTACACTCTTGAGCAGGTCGCCCCAGACCCTGTGGACGACGACTATGCCTGTTCGCCGTTAGGACGAGGCCGTAAGATCAGCTCGACGTGGAGCGCAAGCGAGGCCAGTGACAATGTGCACAGTCCGCTGGCCAACAAATCGAGGGGCGCCGTGGAAGAGATAGCACTCGCCTTACCAGATAAATCAAACGGAGGCACCGAAATGAACGGGAATGAAATGCTCAACATTGAATCAAATGTTTAAGATAATCAAAAGCTATGCTGGCTTGCCCAATCGTGATTTCAGCGGACTCATTGCCGAACTAGTTCTCTTTTCTTGACTTCATTGCACACTCGTAATCTTGTCGCCATGGAGATTGCTGCCATGGCGATGAAAAGCAGGTTGAGAAATCTCGAACTGACGATACTCTTTCCGGTCAAGTTACGTCACTAGCTTTGAAGTCATGCGATAGGATTATATTTTTGATATTTTCACTGAAGGACTGCACTTAAGACAGCAACGTATTTATAACCGAGTCGCTGATAACTTGTAAAAGTATTAATGTGGTGAAATGCTACAAGCGTAAGACGTCTTTTATCTTCATTATTCAACGTTGTTGTTTCGACGAATTATAATTATGACGTTCAATGACGTTGTTTCAACGTCTTACGTTTTGGGTACGTCGCAAAGGCGTTTTGTATTTCCTGGAAGAATTGTTGCTGTTGTTGTAGCCATCAGGTCTGGTTACCCAAACCTTTTGGAGAGTTGAGCTGGAGAAGCGCAGACACTCCTCCAGTTCCATGGTACCGTTTGCGCGAGGACCCAATTGCCCGAAGCCCATTCGCCATCACCCTGTGGAACAGGGCTCCGGCCGCCCCAGCTCAACGACGATGACGCGGTACCTCCAGAGCACTGTAGTAGAGGTCACAGCTTAAATCGTTTATGTATTCTATTGAGATCATAATAATAATCAGGTAAGATTAGAAGCTAAAGAGCAATCTGCTTTTCAATGAAATTATTTCCCTTTGATAAAATCTGTGTCCAACTGCAGTCTTTTTCGGCATTTTTAGTTGTGGATCTTTTGCCAGTAAAATTTATAGTAGCGGTAGCTTTGTGTTTATATTTTCAATATAATGTTGCATAATTATTGTATCGATACTTGGCATTGCAATAGAATACTCCCAAGCCACGTTTAAATTTGTCCCCGAATTTAATTTTTAAATAGCGCACATTCTATATGTCAGTTTGTATAATCTGTTAATTGTGTAGCCGGCACTACTTTCCGTCGAGGATTCGTGCATGTGTTGCACAAAGCTTGCAACGACATACTTCTGGAATGTTCTTATGAATTGTGATGTGCTTATGTGTGTGTTTGACTTTATTTCTGAAGTCCATACGTTACCTTGTAACTTTTTACATAAGATTACAATGTATATTCGATGGGCATATTGGGGAAACGAAAGAATCATTCGAGACAAACCATGTGTCATTTAATAGTTAATAAATGTAGCATTGTGTATAGCATATAATATTGTTTTCAGTATGCAAATTACTGCTATCGTCTTTTGCAAAGAAGGCTACTAAAGCAGGCAGGGAAAGATATTAACATACAATTAGGAAATATAACAGTAAATTACACCAAGATTTCCTCTATCTAGTGAGCACTAAAACGAAGTGACTGAGCAACAACATGAGACATTTTATTTTTAATATTCTGAATGCGGTTATCAGGAATTGCTCTAGAGCAAGATTGCCTCTATCTACAGTATGATGAATACTCATTTCCATTAATGAATTTTTATTCTCAAATCAATTCACAAACAGTTCAACAATCATAAAAATGAGTCTACAATACAATAAAATCGCAGTCACATTCTGCCTAATAAATTTAAATGCTGAAACATACAATATTACTAAAAATAAATTAAACTATAATATTTACAAATTAAAAATTTCATGCAAATTTTCCCCAGCATTTAGGGTGCCAAGAATTCTTGTAGCAAAGACTAAGACTATTCAAAGACTGAGCATTGCAATCCAGAGGGGTACTGCTACAAGAATTCTTGGCACCTTAAATGCTGGGGAAAACTTGCATGAAATTTTTAAATTTTTTAAATATTATAATTTAATTTATTTTTAGTAATATTGTATGTTTTAGTATTTAAATTTATGAGTACTCATTGAGTATAAAGATGTTCAAAAGTAAACAATAAAAACCACAATGGTGTCAAGGTCATATACATTGCATTGTATACAATTACATTCTGCAAATTAATTATTAATAAAACTACGCTTAGATCGGAGTTGAGTTTTCATACTACCATTTTCGAATGTGCCATTTCACTTCCATCATAACATGTCCATTCACACATAAAGCGTGAGCGGGTGGAAGGCCTAAGATAAATTGCGATGCCCAGTTCTACATACTGTACTGTAGGTGGTCTCAAATAGCATTAATGTAATCAAAGTGCAAACACAAACAGTGCACTGCTATTTTTATAAGCACTGCGAGACTATAGCGTATTTTTCTTCGAAGCAGGCATTGTTCTAGACGCTATAATATACACGCAGTAGTTATATGACCGTTATGCGGTCACCCACAACAGCCTGCGTGGTCTCTTCTGATATTCTCTCTTCTGCACTTTGACCTTTGACATCATGCTTCTGCGGGACATTTTCAATCAGATCTTCAAGATCAGAATCGTCGTCTATTTTGACTCCTCCAGAAAATGGCGCCTGTTCCTCTGGACGCATAATAATCTCGTAATATTTCGTGAAATTGTTTACAATCACTGGTATTGGTAGTGCAATCACCAAAACTCCAGTAACTGCCAGAAAAGACCCGATTATTTTCCCACCTAAAATGACAAAGAAAGTAAGAATCATAAAGAAAAATTCCATATATGAAATACGATTACAAGCGGAACGTAAAATTAAGAACTCATCATAATTTCAAAAAAGATCACATGAAAACCGATTAAGTACTTAAATACCAGAGATTGATAAAAAGCTAATACTCACAGTTCAAGAGATTCTAGAAATTTTATTTCCGTCCTTGAAATGTTCAAAAGTCAAAATCCGATTATGTGAATTTCAGGGTGGTGCACAGCAGCAATTAAACTTGAACAGTTAAGGCGTAACAATAGACTCTGTTATTATGATGTATTCAAACGGATTCGTATAAGTATGATAATCAGTTACAGTAAACCACAAAGATTTGCCTAGATTAATGAGATATTTTTAACGAGACAGCTTGGTTTTGAAGATGATGATCATATTCTTAAAATAATGATCATGTTTTAGAAATCCAATCAAAACGGTTTCAGCGTGGAGCTCGTGCAGATAAAAATGAATGAAAACTAGAAAATGAAAAATAGCTGGTTATACTGTATAACAAGTTTAATTAAACTCAATAGTTTTATCAATAACGCTGATCAAACAGGTTCTCGTTTACTAACCCACCATTGCAAGAGATATGGCTCCTTTTTTACGAGTCAAATTTCTCATTTCACGAAACACATTAGCCACAAATTACCAAGGCCAAATACGAATTTTGGTACTGTTCTTCCACAGACCAAGTCTTATTTTAAGAATCATACTTAAAACAAAACAAATTCTTGTTCAGAACATATTTTTCCAGAGCAGATTTGCTTTAGATGGCATGTCCGTTCCAAAGCCACTATGGCATCTCAGAATCACATAGAAAGAATGATGGCAAATAAACTGGATTTAGCTTCCTCGCCTATGTGCTAATACAACTCATGTCATGTTTTTATAATGTTAAAGTGCATAGTTTATCGACAAAGTGAAACCTGTAATAGCGACCACCTCTATCGAGCAGCAACCTGTGTATAAAGGCCACTCTTCAGAATCCCAAAATAGCACCTTCTTAAGAAATCAAGCTGGACAGAAAGGCCATCTGTCTATAAAGGTCAGTTTCCTCAGGCCTCGAAGGTGACCGTTATTCACAGGTTTCACTGTATAGCGATTCTTCGCTGAAACTCACCTAGTGTATGCTGAACCATATCTCCATACCCGACTGTTGTTATGGTAACCATTGCTAGCCAAAAGGTGTGTGGGATACTCTGGAACTGATTTCCTTCGCCGTCGTTTGTTTCCACGTAGAAGACAGCACTCGAATAAAGAACTAACACAATCATCATGAAGAAGAACAGCAACAACAACTCTTTAGAGCTCGCCACGATAGTATGCATAAACAATTGAAGACCTTTCGAGTAACGCGATAATTTAAAGACACGAAAAACTCGCACAAGGCGAAGGATGCGCAGAACGGAGAACGAGGAGACGCTGGTGTTGGAGCTCTTTAAGATCAGCGTTGCATAGAAAGGTAAAATAGCAGCAATGTCGACCATGTTCAGAGGCTGATAGAGAAATCGGAGTTTGGTCGGTGCGCCAATGAATCGAAGGACGTATTCCAGCGTGAACCATGCAACACAGAATGCTTCCACGACAAACAGAACATCTCTTCCTTTCTGAGTTAGTTCACTGTTTGGATCTGCTCTGCGATTGAACAGTGGCAATGTTTCAACGCAAAAACCAACAATTGAAATCAGGATTATTATAGTTGAAATGATTGACAACACTTTGGCTTTCCGTGATGTGTCTGGATATTCGATCAATTCCCACAGCTGACGTTGTAATTTGTTATTAGGCAGCACCCTCGGTCTATGTCTTGGTAAATGTGTGATTGCTCTGTCTCTGGCTTCGGTCTCCAATCCATAGAAGAGCAATTCATGGACGAAGAACCTTTCTGAGCAACCACTCGGCTTCAGTAACAATCCTGATTGGAAGTATGTCAGAACGGCTCCAAATGCTTTGTCATTCCGATCAAAAACATATTCTCCACGTTCTGCATCGAAGTATTTCTCACATTCAGGACGACAAAAAATGCTTGGGACTTTTCTTCGAAGAGTTCTGTCGAAAGTTTCGAAAACTTTCCCAGAGACCCTAACTTTAACCTTTTGTAGTCCAGCAAACGAGAACATATGTTGGTCACCCTCGATGTCATGGAAGGGCGAGACGCGTTTCATGAAGCGAGAGCGTTGCTTGCTGGCAAGTCTTTGCAGATCTTGCGTGTTTAAAAAGTCAGAATGGAAAGCCATCGTAATAGAACGAGTTTTAGCAAAGGCTATTTCAACACGCTCTCACCGTATGTTTACAAGACGATTGTAAGTGTTTCTCCAACTGCGTAAGGTTTATCCAGATCCAATTGTTGCATTGTTGTGTAACACAATGAGGGATGATGTGCGTTTTCGATGTGCTTGATCTGGAAGCAAACTGAAAACGATTCATTTGTACGAACATGAAAGGATGAAGAACCGTCCTTCACAGTGCTAGGTGAGGTAGGAATGTCCGGCCTTAATATGGTCTTATCAAGGTATTAATCACCCAATGGCAAACCACCTGACGAGCATCTATATGGTCACCATAGCAACCGCTTAACACATTGTGTACTAATTTGAAAGAAGCTAAATATCAAAGATTCAGCTTAAATTCTTATTGTCGCAGTATGCCTGTGGAAAGATGACGAAATATTGGCCCCTAAACCATCAACAAAAATATTTAGATACAAATATAAATTAAGTGCGCTTATTCTAACAATTATTCAACTTTGGCAAATGTGCCGCGAACGCTCTTGACGTTTCCACGTTGGATGGCTAGGCTTAAGTTTGCAATGAAGTCGACCTTGTTGGACTTGATATTCATTCTAGCACTTAGTTCGTCAAGGCGAAGGCTCTGGCTTATGAGCCAAACGCTCGAAGGGGTTCGATAGCAATCGGTGCAAACATGAATTTGGCTTATATCTCTTTGTATTTGGTGTCTTTGATGGCTTCAGCTTTCGTGGCAGCTGCTTCTATTGTGTTCATCGTTCGCGGACGATGTGTAGGGGCCAGTGTGTCAGGGCATGTGAAGTCCCATAAAATGAATAATAATAATAATAATTATTATTATTA
>OFHS01003915.1:0-15357 GCA_900245855.1 Calvadosia cruxmelitensis | reverse complement strand
AAAGGCTTTTGACAGATCGAGTAACACTAGCACGGAAAGCTGTCGCAGTTCCATTCGATTTAATAATCGGTGAGTTATGTCTAGCAGTGCAGTCAGCGTAGAGCGGTTTCTACGGAATCCATGTTGATGATCGGACAAAAAGGGCTCAATATAGGCATACAGTTGATCGTAAGCAATTCTTTCGACAATTTTTGAAAGCGATTATTCAGCTGTGTCAGCTTGATTATGCGTCGTCACAGAAATCGACTAAAAGACCAGCATTTCGAATCCACCCTGCTTTCAAAGTTAAATCGCAAGTTTTCTAGCTCCATCAACACTTGTGTTTGAAAAACTGTTTATTAAAAGCCATCAACATTGTCGACTGGTATTGCTTGTCTCTGTGTAATTGTTGTCTTATCCCAAGAAAAGTAACTCCCAAGTAATTAGTAATTAATTACTTTCCAGGCAAAGTAATTTGTTCTTGTAATTAATTACTTTCCACGGGAAAGTAATTTGTAATCTAATCAATTTGAGGGTCTCCCAAACAAACAAGCAGCGTGAGGGTCTCCCAAACAAACAAGCAGCGTTGCTTAAGGGATGACCCTGATCATGTGAACCTAGACTGTTTTAATTTATCCTTACCTTGTATTCATCTTGCTTATTTCATGATCAAATAAACTATCTATCTATCTATCTCCTTTTTATATCCTATTTTAACGCATGCCTTATTGATCTTATTAACGTTGTTTATGCTATTTTTTATCAATTTTATTGTAAATCCTAGAACTCGTCATTCTGTGAAGCGTGCCATTTATTGGCAACTGGTTGCATGTATGTATCCCACTTTCAATTTCCCAAAAGATTTTTACCATGCGATAAAAAAGTACCCTTCATCGCCATTATTGTGATCCCCTATAAAGTAGAAGGGCCACTCTCTGGATTATTTTGAAAATCTAGAAAGTCAAACCTACAATGGTCGTCCATCGAAAGGTATCAGAATCCAGCAGTGTGATAGCCACCAACATCTGGAAGTGAGCATGAATTTAGTTTAGAATTTGATTTTCTTTCACGTTGTAAATATGGTTGATTGCTACATGCGGTTGATTGGTGGAATACATCGATCATTGGTATTTGTGGTAGACTTGTTTGTAATATATTGGCTCATTGGATCGTGAATGCCGATTTGGTCATCAGAATGACATTAATGGGACTCTCATTGTGTTTTGTTGTCATGTAGGATTTTTCAAGGTTCTCAGATAAGGATTTTGACGTCAAAGAGTGGATCAATAATGCCCTGGGTACCCATGACAACCAGACAGTCCCAGTTGATGTGAGTTATGCTTGAAACTGAAAGTCACAGTAAACGAAAGATGTCTTTTCTTCACAATATAACTTATGCTTATGCTCTGCTTTTATCAAGCATTAATCACTCTGCTGCCAGTGGAGAGCCTGCCGTTTATATGTACATATATACTGTATGTAGGCCTATATATATATATCACTCTGTGGGTCATAGCTACTTTCTTGATGTTGACTGCCAGTCTTCCTCTTACCATTAACAGGCTCATGCATCAAATCTGGTGATGAAGCTGCAGCTTTTCATTCAGGTGGTTAACAATAAAATCGTTGTTCAGCTTGCTATTTGCAGCAGGATGTAATAGTATGGCATTGAAATTTGAGATTCTCGTCATTTTTTCTTTTAGGAAGTGAACAAATCATTAGAAGAGACCAGTCAATCAGCTCTTAACAACATGCCAAAGTGTGTATACCATCTCTGTTGTATCAGATTGCCCTCACATTGGCAACAAATGAGTGTTTTACCTTGCTGGCGTGTTTTCTAGAGTCATGCGTGAGGTTGAGAATTTGAAGACTGAAGCACTGGTGCTCAATGAACAAATGCAGATGGTCCGGGATGACATTCGCAAGGTGCAAACCGTCTTTTCCTACCTGCTATCCAATACATGATTGGCTATAGATTACAAATGTAAAACCATTTGTTCTGGCTGCTATGTAATTGCACTGTAGTTCACTATAGCTGCAGCTCCTGGATCGAAGATTAGCTTTGGTAAACCCCATTGACAGTCTTGCATGTGCATGGCAGAGAACATTTCCCATTGATTGATTGCTTCTCTGCTGTGCTGTTGAAGGTCGAAGAGAACACTTCTCAATCAATGAAAACTCTTGTGGATATTGATGACTTCAAGGCCAGAATGCTAGAGGCTTCTAGTGCACTGAAGGTAAGCCGCTACGTCACCTCATGGTGTGACATCCTTTTAGCCTAATTGTCTGCATGTCTTTCATTTTTGCTTCTGGAATTCTAGGAAGCGGATAATTGGGAAGCGCTCTCATCCAATGTTGAAGAAGTTATGGCATCTGGAAATGTTATGCAGGTACAGTAGTTCTTTAACATTAAAGTTTCCGTACAAAATACGAGCCTTCGAAACCTCATCAGCTAGTTTAGCGTGGTGCAGTTAACTGCTCACCCCATCGGCCCTAGTTGCCGGTCCAGGTAATTGCTCCCTGATGCAACTCTGACCCTTCGTCCACACTATGCAGCCGCATTCTTGTGCAGGTATTGCGTCTTTGCAAGTTTCCTAAGACCAGCAATAGGCATGCAAACGTGCAAAAAAGACAGGATAATTACTTCAAAGTCTGTATTATATAAGACAAGATATATGGCTTGACGATGTCAACATGATGGAACTTGCAATTTTAATGCTTCGGATGTGTCACGATGTTTTCCTAAGCACAAAATCATTTGCACCTAAAATGCTTCTTCATCAATGCTGATTATCTGACAATCCACTTCCTTTTGGACATCCCTTTCAATCTGCATTCAATTTTTGACTAATAGTTGAAGCAGCTCAACTGCCAGTTGTTAACGCCTGATGATATCCTGGTCACTGATGCTAAATGCAACAGATTGCACCATGTGGACCTGGCTTTAAGATGACGTCAACATGGCGATGTGCAATATCCAGAAATGTATGTCATCTGAAGCCAGAAAGAACTATCTGTTTGCCCAAATGACAGATTCTGATTTGACGTTGTGATCTATATGATGATTTGTTGGTCTGTTTTTCAATACGTCCATTTCTTGTTATTGTTTGTGGTCATTTTTCCAGATATCGGATAAGATTGCTGGCATGCAAAGGAGTCTGGTGAGTACAGTTTGTTTAGCTGATACAATTCAGGAAATTGTTAGTTGTGAAGATAAAGTTTCCTTGTTTGATAGTTTGAAGAATGGCCAATACAATTCCAAAGAATCATCATTTTCTTAACCTGGTGAATGGCTTCTGTGCCGGCTGAAGACTTCTGATTAAATGAGGCAGACACCCTGGAGATGCGAAATGTTTTGCATGAAATACTTGTAATACGAGAATTCACACAGAGGATATATTTCTCTGGCGGGATATTCTGCCAGATGAGATTTGCTTAACGAGGAACCATGATCATACTGTGCAGAGAGAGCAGCTGACAGTACCCTTTGGTTGCTTTT
This sequence comes from Calvadosia cruxmelitensis, assembly GCA_900245855.1. Classification (NCBI taxonomy): domain Eukaryota; kingdom Metazoa; phylum Cnidaria; class Staurozoa; order Stauromedusae; family Kishinouyeidae; genus Calvadosia; species Calvadosia cruxmelitensis. Next base: position 11,879 of record OFHS01003915.1, on the reverse strand, counting down.
CTTCAAAATGTATATTACGCATAGCATTTTCCTTTTGACCATTAGCTTGAAGAATGATCGTTGAAGAATTCATTTTATATTAATTGTTTTATTGTTCAATGAATAAGAAGAGATACAGCACATGGTTTCCTCTTTCATATCTGTGATACTGCTTCTGAATGTCAATTGATCTCAATCATAACTACATAACTACGAATTGCAGTCGTAAGATGACACTTGTTGAATCCACGCTTGTCAACGTGTATGCGTTCTTGTCAATATGCTCATAGGTTGTGTTGAGAGATGTTCCTGACTACTCAACAAAGGAGTCTTACCTAGAAGGATTGAAAGATCAGTTGGAAGCTCTTCTTAGCACAAAACTTGTAGTGGCATTCAATGGTCATCTTCTTGGTATGGCTTCTTGTTTTGAATTTTATCCTCATAACAGAATAGGCAATGTCTAATCTACATAAACATACAACTGACATCTGCTAGTATTAAAGTTTTTTTGATTGTTTGATTTTGACAGATGAAGCACAGCGTTACGTGGAATTGTTCAATGAAATTGGTCGTCTGTCGCATTTGCAAGTGTATTACAATAACTGCCACAAGGTAACCACAATGCAATTGTGGCTAATTGACTTTAATTTGCGTGACGTTCATTCAACTGCAGGCTGAAATAATTAGAATGGTGAAATATGCCCAATTGCCTGAGCAATTTAATTGTGTGATTTACCGACTTTATTTTACTTTTTAATGTCATTGCGCTGTGTGATTTTGCCTTTTGTAGACCGCCCTCTTGGGGTCATGGCAGGCCATTCAAAGTGGCGATGAAGTACTATTGGCTTCTCAGCTTGCTTCATTTCTAGAGAACATGATGTCACTTTGGCATCAAGAGGTTCGTTACAATAATTATACAATTCAGTAGTTGTCAAAATGTGCTACATCCCCTTATGATCAGTAAGCAAGGAGATGTGTGTGTTTGTTGGTGTATTTGCTACTTTTGCTGATGTGCTTGAATTTCCATGAAGAAAACAAAAGATGAGTATTGAGTTGACAGGGCTTATTTTAATTTTTCTGCTATGTTTCAGGTGTCATGGTGCTCACAAGTCTTTCCAAATCCAGCTTCTGTTCTTTGCACTTTATTTACTCAAACATTTCACATGCTAGAGCCATCGATCAGCTCGTGCATCACAAAGGTCACATTGCGTGATCCAACGACGTCTCTTGGCACCTTGATTGCCCTGCAGAAGGTACTTCATATCAAAACAATTGTCAAGCTGTACTGAACTAGATGCCAATTACGGCGATTAGCCAGTTGAGCCAGCATCGTTTGCACATTCGAATTTGTATTGTGGCATGATTTATGAATTTGTTGTAATTTCAGGTAAGCAATCAGTTCTTGCTGGCACTGGAAGCAGCCTGGAGGGCTCATGAAGGTAAGCAGCATGGGTTGTAGCTTCCGTAGATTGTAGGCAAACTCAACCTATTAGTAAACAGCTGCATTAAGTAGAAGGATCAATGGCTGTCATTATTTCATTGACAAGCAGTCGCAAAATTTGCTACAAATATCAAATGTGCTTATTGTTGGGATCTACCCTAAACTCCCATATATACGTAACACGGTTAACACCGATATAACAATGCTCTGCTGGCATACGGGCATACGCAGCAGAAGAGGTTTGATTGTATGGAGACTAGAGAGGAATATGCACACTGCTGATTATACACACGTTGCATCGTTACTGTCTGGATATAAAGAATACATATTGAAGGTGATACGAACACGACATCACAACACTTATGTCTTTACTTTAAGAGTAACTACGAGGAATACACTGCTGTGGGTTGTTCTTTGTTTGGCTGTATATATACAGTATGATCCAGAGCCGGGTGAAATCCATGAAAAAATCATGTGAAAACTGTGTGAAACGATGTGAATGTTTCTAATTCACGTGGTTTTTCACATTGTTTTACACATGGTGTTTGTTATTTCACATGGTTTTACGGAGGGGCTTCCTATTTTACATGATTTTCAAATGGTTTTCACAGGTTCTTGGATTCATAATGGTAGAAGCTGGCAAATCAGTGTTAGTCAAATCGTTTCATCATCAAAGGGAACGGAAAATGGCTTGGCCTTTTCATTTATTGCAGAACACTTTGTGGTAGACTGTAACTTTCAACGTAGGCCTATAACGGCAAACACTTACATTTACTCTTTAGCAGTAGATGACTGTCATGCATGTGATTGGAAGCTTCAATCATTGGTCATAAGAACTTAACCTGATTATTATTCTAGGGACTGTTGACACACGGGATACAGAGCTGTTGACGCTTGCCAAAGACATTCAAGCAATCTTTGTTCCTTATCTTCTCAAGTATTCTGAGCTGCAAGAGAAGGAGCTGATGTCAGCACTGGACGCCATGACGTTTGTGTGTGCCGTATGCTTCACCCGTCTTATTAAGGGGTCAGTCATTATCCTGTTGTTACGGTTACCGTTCATGATATTTTATGATTTGATAGGATGGAGATGACGTCGGAGAATGTCTTGCATCAATGTGCCAATCTGTAGACCGTGCTTTTGAGCTTATTGAAAAGGTGAGAGTGGTTTACTAAAGCCATGGTTGCTATTACATGTATACATTCTTTTGATAAATGTCACTTTGGCTGCATTGTAGTCTAAAGTAATAACGGTATGATATGTTTCCTGTTATTAGGCAAAGTCCAACTGCCTCGTATTCACTGCTTGCTATGGCACTATTGGCTTACTGCGTGCAGTGAAGGTAAATCAATGGGCATTACTACCCGAGGCTGACTCCATCTGTTTCTCTGCTTTGCTGCATTATTCTACAGCATGTACTTGCCTTTTTTGCAGCACTTCATGTTGTCGTACCTGAAGCTGCTAAGTGACTTGTTGCAGAAGATGCGAACAAAGTGTCTCATTGATGACGTTGGTCATTTGAAAGATGGCCTAGATGCTGCAGACCAGTGGATCAATTTTCAACATGGCTTTCAGTTCATTGAGATGTGTGGTATATAACATTGCCATGTACTTGTGATTAGTCGCATTGCCTTATTCAGTCTGTTTGTCTTATCAACTGTGGATGTTGCAATCAGCATTTATGTCAATGAATGTCTTTCTAATTGCAGGACACATCTCATCTCGATTTTCCGACACCCAGGCTGATATTATCCAAGAATTTGATGGCTGCATTGAAAAGATATGTTCGGAGGGAAGGAAACCTCAGTCAATCACTGGTTTCAACTATTTCCTTCCGACAAGGCCAGCTGAGTTCGATGCTCTTGTGGATTTCTACAATGAGACCTTCAAAGGTGAACCTGAGGCTGTTGATTCCTAACATCAGGACATCTCGCTGCGGCACCTGTTATGTTATTACGGTCAATTAGTGCTAATCATGCAAGTTTTATGACCCTCTTTCTTTTTGTACTTAGGGAACAAGGATGGCATCCTACCCGATGTTGAAATTGAAATTAGCAAATTGAATAAGAAAGCGCAGACATTTGCCTTTGACTCTGTTTTTGTGCATCTGAAAAGGCACTTGTCACAGATGCCATACCTGGAGGTTAGTGCAATGATAATTCTTAAACATTGATGTGAGGTAGTAATTAGTTGTCAACATTCACATGTTCTTCCATCAATGTTTTTCATAAATGTTGTCTGTTCTCCAAGGTGTGGCGATCTGCAAATACCAAAACTGAAGCCATCACAACAGATTTACCAACGTTCAGCTTGTCTCCTCAAGGATACATCACACAGGTGCCAATGTTTCCATTCTCCAAATTGTGATGCCTTAATTAGTAGGACACTTTCCATTGAATCTAATTGCCTGAGTAACTTGTCGTGGCAGGTGGGTGACTATCTTCTGATGCTGCCGCAGCAGTTGGAGCCGTTCTTTGCACAAGAAAGTGTGTATTTGAATCGAGCGTTGTCATCAATGCAGATACCTCACGTTGATCAAACTGAAAGTAAGCTTATTTAAGTTATTTTGCTGTCAGTTTTTATCATTCGATATTAAATCGCCCACTTTATCACTTTGCATGTGTTTTGGGACCTATCTTACTCAAGGCATTGACACTCATCATTATGACCACTTGTGGCTGGCATCATTTACTCGCGGCACGATGGGCGTTGTCCAGGAAAGCGTACTGCGAATCCCTGAAGTAACAACTCATTCTACAAAGCAACTACTAGCTGACCTGGGTTAGTATCTTTATTGTGCTGTCTATTGCATTACTCCTTGCCAATGACGCAAATCATTTATGCATTCCCTTCTCGTAGATTATTTCTGCAATGTTCTGGAGGCGCTCGAGATACCACCAACAGATGACCTTTCCAAAATAAAAGCTCTCTTTGAAGCATCATTTGAAAGGTCTGTGCGTCTGTAACATCACCATCGATAAATCAAATTAATGACCCTATTTGTATTGGCTTTATCTGTGCCAGCCTAGGTTTTGTTAGCAACTCGTTCTTTTATTTGTAGTTTCCATGACACTGCATCGCAACTGAATGCCAACCCAATCTTAGAGGCGGCAGTGGCAAAGATCAGGCGTGTATGATGCAAACTACTGCTCATATATTAATGGAATACTACTCAAATCAGAAACTGAAACAGTGAGCCATAGGCTGGATTGACTCTGGAAACGAAGAACACAGAACACATGAATCATAGTTGATCTTTATTTACACCTACTCCTTCGTTTGTTAGAAAATCAAAGTGCTGCACACGTTGCAGTCCATTCATCACATGTACAGGCGTCAAGTAAATGGCTTGAAGTGACTGCGATGAAGATGTAGCACAGTGATACGATGACCTCAACAAATCCTTCATGAAATTATTCATGGCTGCATACAGCATGGCCTGCAGTAATGGTCCTTTGCGGTTGCCATTTAGAAGGCATCTATCTAAGCAAATGTTAATGTTTAGCGCTGTTGAATAAATCCAGTCTAGCTCAAGGGTAGAAGGTATGTCCTCATAATTGATATCGGGATGACACATGGACGGGAGTTGTATTGTTTCAACGTCAACCATTTCTTGCTCGAATAGCACTGTCATGCCATCGACTGTGTTTGGTGGCACAGTAAAGGGATGTTCACCAGTTTTGCTTTCTTCCATCTCAGTCAAAGTCAATGGAACAGACACCACCTGTTCAGAAGCACAATGATGACAAAGTCTCTTGTGTACCTCTGAATTGCTAAGCTGCTGCACAGGAAGGCATTTACCACAGAATGGACAAAAGTCTGAATTAACAACAGCATGTACTGATCCGGTCAGTTCTGCTGGCGTGTAACCATGGTGTCTACACCACATGAGGACATCCTTTGTAGATAGACTACTTAAGTCTGGCTGGAGGTCGTGAAATTTTTCCAAATATCGATTCATTTCCAATGCACGCTGCCATTCTGAAGCTCTCCGTTTTCCAACCGGCCATTTTCCATATTCGTGTATAGAGCTGGCAGTGAACCAAAGGGCGGGTTCTTCGTTTTTGTGCTTGAAAAGGGGAAACCTGATCACTGCATTAGATATCAATGTCTCTTCAGACACCACAAACGGCAGCGAAGGTGTTTTCAGTTTCTTGTCAATGACATCCTCTGCAATATTGTGGCTTGCACTTTCTGCGGCCGCTGAAGCAGTCGGGAAGTCCTCAGACATCAGATCATGACTGCAGGACACGTACTCAGTCTCAATATCTTCAAACGTAGTTTCGTCAGCAGCCAATGAGCTGACAGCATCAGTATCATCTTGTAGCAATATTCTTGACAGCTCCTGCTGCATCGTATGCCGGTGTAATCTTAGCTCAATTATATTTTCAGTTCCTAGCGTTTGAAGGCCAGTGTAAGATTCGTCCAGTTTAAGCTGATGAAACACATCCACCGGCTTGTTTCTGACATCACAGAAGTGAATCTGTAAGCGCACTGGAAATTCACCCCATCCTCTTCTGGTTAACTGAAATGGAGGTTTACACACCTCAACAACATCATTTGGTATGTAGCTTGGATGGAGAAAGAACCACACCTTCTTAATCAAGTCCGATATGTCAGGATGCTGCTTAGATCCACGCAAGTACACCATCCATTTGTGCGTGGACTGGTCATTGTTCTCTTGCTTATCAACAGCAATGTACTTTGAGACGTTACCAACAACAATATATCTCCGGTAGTAGAAGCGGTTAGAATCATTATTGCTACCGTCCACTGCTTTTGCTTGATCTCCTTGGGTGTTGTTCTGCTCTGCTACATCTGCATCAGCCTTAGCAAATTCAGTGCTATGTGCCTTCACCGTATCAAATTCAAGATCACCAATCAAACTGGTCAAGTCTTCTTTGTTGCAGAAAGATAATTGATTGGCAACTGTGTAGCAGTGGTCCATCTCAATAAAGGCATTGTCCTTTCCTATCTTGCTTCTGCTGGTTTCTTGCTTTCTCTTTTTTCGGCTAGCCGGTCGAGGGAAGGCTAGTTCGTTTGCTCCAAAGTAGCCAGCTAGTATGTATGCCCTCAGTTTGTCAAGCGATGACTTCACGTTATGTATCCTGTGGTCAATAGTCGCCAGTTCCTTTTCCTTGCAATCCACCTCCTCATCAAAACGCTGCTCAATTATACCTTTAATCCTTGCAAGTGTTAGCTCTCGGTTGTCATCAGCTTTCTGTTGGCATTTTTCTTTGACTCTAATGCTGTTGTCTTTGTCGATGTAATCAGGGTCAATGCAGCTGCTCTCGTGCTGGTTGTCCATCATTGCTTGGAAGGATGTAAGACTAACAAATTAAAAGCAAACATTCACTTTAGAATGAAATCAATGGAGTAGGTACTTGCCATTACCACGTCTGCTATTAACTATTAAACTAACGGAATTATGTTCTTCGAGCATTGAACCATCAATCGACATCCCCCGGCCCTCTTACTGATACTTTTCCAGAGGCCTTCAAATGTGCAAACATTGCTCACGTACACAAAAGTAAGAACACAATGAGATATACGCAATTTCAGTTAAGAGCCTTTATAGAATATTGTTGGCAAAGTATTTTTGCGCTTAAGAGGGTTACACTGTATTGCCGTGTCTGGTGGAGCTGCAAGAAAAAACATCTTTCAGCATCCAGAGACTGAAAAACAGAGGACTATGGACAATAATTCGCTGTCACTTTAGAAATTCTGTTTCCAAAATTCTGATGCAATTAAGAATATCCAGCATTGGGAAAGAATTAAGTCCATATGAGGCCCCTGATGTATGTCCCTACTGGAAAGTTTGTAGGAGGTTACGCCAAAGAACTTTGGTACGGAGCTTGCCTGTAATTTAGTAATTGGAGTGGCGCATTGGTACTAAACACTGCTAAAAATCCCGGATTTTGGCGTGGCGCAGGCTTGGAGCAGCACTGCCTGGCATAATCTTCAGCATAGGTGTATATCTGTGGTGTCATAGGAAGTGTCGAGTGTTGTGGTGTCACATTATCATATGCATACGTGTTGGATTATTGTTCTGGTGTCAACGTCAACGGTAGTTTTGTAAAGGTCATGCGTTGTAAATATTATAGTATCGTGTTTTGCCGAATATTATTTAATGTGCTCAAAGTTCTTGGTGAGGAGCCACTCGCAATGTTCTCGTCTCTGTCTCCCTCGCACCGAACCATCGACTTACAATAGGAAAAACGAACTTTCCAGTATGTAAGGATGTACGTCCAAAATATTGACAACAGATAACAAGATTTGTACCCCTGAGTAATATTTTGTTGCAATTGTGCCCCTGCCCCTGCACATTTCAGGCTCTCTCGTTCCTCAAGATCTCGTTAAGAAATAACAATACGCTGCAAACAGGGGTAGGCCAAGTGTTGTACAGTCATGCATTGTAAATATATATTGCGCATGCTTTGTGGCATGAAAACAAGTATGCTCACACAGTTCTTCTCGAGGAGTTACTCGCGGCCTTGTGCTGTTAACATACCCACACAGCATGCATATCACTTTTCTGATTTATGATGTTTGTGCCCCATCAAAAATAAAAATAGTCTATGGCATATTGCGTTTCACAATAAATAGTGATTATAATGTGAAGATGATTAGATGAAGCAAGCAGAACTGCAGAAAAAGACGCCTAGGCTTAGTAAGGGCTCAGGGCTGTAAGGCTACTGCAGTCTGCAGTGCTCTGCTCAGAATACCTTACGCGAATGTTCAATCGCAGAAGTCCAGCCAACAGTGATTTACTCCAACGTCTGTGGAAGTCAGTAACAAGAAAAAACGGAACGAGGAACGCAATAAACGCAACAAATAGTCAGACAATTGCATATTCAGATCTCAGCTTCGAACAACTTGGACGCGCCATTATACAATCGCCGCGTATTTCAACCGTCGATACACAATAACGAGGCAAAGAGAGCGGGTCAATGGTCATGGTCATGGTCACCCACAGCACTGGATTTCAGTCATGATTTCAGTGCACAATTTCCTCTCTTTACTTTCACTATTCCCATGCAATAGTGAGCTGATTTAGATCAAAGACAAAGCCTGTATCTGTACATAAGGAGACTCATACCTGGAATTATCTCCCCCTCAGATGTCATGATGCCATTGAAAAGCAGCCAAGAGCAACTCCTAGTGCACGAAACAGAGAAGCGAGTCGCAGCCCAGAAGATCGATGACATAGCAGAAGATTTGAACAAAGTCAGTGAGGTAGTATGGCAAAATCCAGAGTTGAAATTTGAAGAATTCAAAGCCCACGATGTTCTCACTGATTTTCTTGAGCTTCATGGTTTCAATGTTAAAAAATCATGGCCCCTGGAGACGTCATTTGTTGCGACATACGGGGATCCAAGGGGGCCGAGGATCGGGTTCATCTGCGAATATGACGCATTGCCGGGAATTGGTCATGCTTGCGGTCACAACCTGATTGCAGAAACAGGCCTGGCGGCTGGCATTGCTCTGAAGCATGTCCTAGAGCATTGTCCCGACGCCAGTGGACATGTGACTGTTTTAGGGACGCCTGCTGAAGAGGGGGCAGCGGGGAAGGTTATGATGCTAGAGAATGGGTGCTTCGACGACGTGGACGTATGCATGATGGTACATCCATTTATTGCCAACGTGGTTGACCCAATCTGCTTATCCGTTGAGGAGATGTACATCACATTTGAGGGCAAGGCCAGCCATGCAGCAAGCGCTCCCTGGGAAGGCGTCAACAGCCTTGATGCTGTCATGATGTGTTACTCGTCAATCAGCACACTAAGACAACAGTTTAGACCGACATGGAAGGCGCATGGTGTCATCAAGCATGGTGGCCTTAAACCCAACATCATTCCTGAGCACTGTACTCTACATTACTACATGCGTGCAGCAAACGATGAAGAGCTGAACCTTCTCAAAGCGAGGATACTGGATTGTGTGAAAGGTGCTGCCATGGCAACTGGGTGTACATTCAAAACGGAAAAACGAACTCACAGGCGTTCCAACTTGCTTACCAATGCCACTTTGGCTTCTCTCTTCAGGTTTAACTCTGCTGTGGTTGGCGTTCAATATAAGAGCGTGGCAGAACTCCCGACATCAGCCTCGCCAGAAGCGTTTTCAGCTTCCACTGACATGGGTAATGTTTCTCACTATTTACCATCAATTCATCCAGTTTATCAGATCCCAACAACAGGCATCAATCACACAAGAGAATTTGCCCGAGCTGCTGGCAGCCAAGAAGCTCAAGCACCAACAATAAATGCATCCAAGTCACTTGTGTACACAGCAATTGACATAATACTTGACAAGAAAATACTACAACAAGCAAAAGACGAATTTGCAAAATCTACTACAAAAGATGCCAATAACTGTACATAAAGAATCACTGCTTAGCACAATTCTTTGCTTAAAAACAAAAGTAATCTAGTTGCCCAATCATAGTGATATTTTGCAACTGTCCTTTCCTACTGCAAAGTCACGTCTCAAAATGTTTACCTATAAAGTAGCCTAGAGTTAGCAAGATTGAAGTCATTATACCCAAAATTACGTCAATGGGCTGCTGTATCATTAGTAGCAGCTGGAGTTGAATCATGAGATCTAGATAACTCACTGTCAACTGATTCAGTCTCTGCTGAAACGTTTGAATGACAAGCCTGGCCCTCTGATGCTTCGTTTTGGGCCAGTTTCAACTTTGCCATTATGTCTTCCAACTTTGTTGCCTTGCGCTGTTCGTTTTCTTGTATGATTGTGTACAAGTGATGTGTTAAATCATCTTTCGTCTCCCGTCTTGCATGCAACTCTATCTTTGCAGCTACAAATTCATTTTCTGCTCTCTCGTACCGTTTCCTTGAAATAAACATAAATTGGCAGTCAATGCATGTCAGCAACCATTTCGATTGAGCCTGTGCTTCTGTACGGCAGTGAATCCTAGACATTGTCAGAGTCTTAATCATCTCGACTAGACCAAGCCTACAACAATCTGCTACGACATGCCCTTGGATATCAGTGGCCCAACATCATCACCACTGTTGAGCTACAAAGAATCACACCGTCAGCATGATGTTGTCCAGCAGCGTTGGATGCGCTTTATAGGCCATGTAATGCACTCCGAATCGTACACTACCCAACCTCTCCATGACTGCCTTTGGTGGAAACTGTCGTCTATGTTTCGTCGGGGTCATGGTAAATCGTTTTTGTATCGTGATTTGTTAAACCTAGATTTTTTGTTGTACACTAAGCCTGATGCATGTAACCGTAAATTACGGAATTCCGTGTGCAATGGTGTCACGAAGAAAAAGAGGAACGGGTTGTTCTCGTAACAACACCGTTTCATCATAATCAACCATTACATACTAATTAACAGTTCTGTTCTGCATTGTCCATTCGGCTTACTCAGCATGATGGAAATTGATGCTGGCTTCCTCGATCTTTATCCTTAACACTTCAACGTCTCCGGCTAGTTTCTGATCGAGTTTGTTTAGCTCCTTCTGGACATCTTGCAGCACTTTTGTTTCTTCGTGGGCCTTCTTGTACCTACAGCACAAGAAGACAACAAAAATGACTGATTGATTGTCATCAGCACACAGCACTCGGCAACAAACGTCATACTGCACAAGCAGTCTGGTCTACTGTTACCATGGTTGCAGAAACTGAAAGCAATGCAACATCCTCGGCATGCTTGTGTACCTTCGCTGTATTGTCTCCTTGATCAAGAGCTTCTTCTTTTTGTTCTCGCTTTCCATTTTCTTCTGCTTCTGCTGGAGCAACTCAAGAGCAGATGCTTCAAGCACAGCAGCCCTGCAACATTATACAGCCATTGTAATCAATTGTAAAACAACAAGACATAACTATTTTGAACCCATGCTTGTTTCTAACTGGCTCATGGAGCACAAATTTAGCTTTGGTCTTTGGTGGATTTCATGGGAAATTTCGACATTGGTTCCTTTCATTGCCATTGCCAGCTCTATTGAATATTTGAGAAAAGGTATGCGGAGAATACATCTCCAAAAATATACTTTTATTTAGCTTAGTAATATGAAAATAATTTTCAACTGAGTATTGTTACTCATATAATTACCGTACAACACACGAACTGGATATTTGCCTGGCAATGTCGGACAGGCTATGGCTATGTAACCAAATTGTTATGTGTCCAGCAAAATGATTCATTAGTAGGACAAGGAAAAAGATTAGTGCTATGTTGTTAGGGTTGTAAACCAAGCTCGCCCTACAACCAAGGTTGATGTTGGTTGCTTGGTTAAAGGCAACACCAGCACTCGGTTGATGGTTACGGCGAAATTCAAGATTTATTAGTTGGATGGCATTAAAACAGANATAAATAGTGCTAAATTTCAAAATCTCAGCAGTGGCAGTTAGTTTTGCCCTTAAAGCCGAGTTCACACGGAGCAATTTGATGCGCGCAATGCTGGCGGTCAGGAAGTCATTAGGTGTTAA
>OFHS01003914.1:2340-14150 GCA_900245855.1 Calvadosia cruxmelitensis | reverse complement strand
GGAGCTCAATGAAAGCTTGAAGATCAATTCATTTCGAAGCATATCAGGTTATATGGATCATTTGATATTTTTAAGTCAGCGGAGGAGGAAGACAAGAAATACCGGAGGCAATGCCTTACAGCTTCACTTGATCGCAAAGGTATCTGTGAATGGGAAACGACTTGTCACCAGCTCATAATACCGTGGCTTAGATCAATGCTTTGTCTCGTAAACAGTCAAGCAATATCATTCGTCAATTATTATATAATTTTAAATCTAAGTGCAATATTTTGAAAATCGCAAGAGCAGAATTATTCTAGTCATATATATGGTTGTACAATCACTATGCCTTTCCCATTTAGGAAGCACAGACAAGAATTTAACGCATTGACTCTGATAAGCCATTTTTGTTTAATATTCTTGGATTTTCTTGCGAAACTACTGTTGGAACTATATGAAGCCATAACATGCAGATGGTATCTTACTTTGGGTGCATAAAATTAATTAGTCGAAGAGACCTGCGATTCGAGGTTAATAACAAGTTTACTTGAAAATGTGAAATACCATAGAAGTATAATAATGGCACTTTCTAAAGAGTGATGTCAATACAGTTTTCATATAAGTTACCGTAATCATAATAATTTATGTATTTTTATGGCGCTATTTGCAAGAATTTGCTCGATAGCGCTTTACAAAGATTTATATAGTCTATTACAAGTTCTTTTCATAAAGTTAGCTATCTTACGATTCAACGGTGCATTATAACAGAGAAAATAAGGTCGAGAAAAGTAAATCATAAGCCATTTGCCATTCACGAAAATGCTTTCCTAAACAGACAGGATCTTGATAATATTTTGATGCTGTCAACAGACTGTGAGGACCTTACTTCAGGGTATACTAAGCTGCTATCTCATTAGCTGAGCTTATGATAGATGACGACGTAGTTTTTCTCGATTACCAAACTGTGTGAATGCTTTCTCGCGACATATTCCTGTAGCATGAGTTAGAACATTCTTCTTGTTTCAATTATAAGACAATACTGCAACCATGTAAGTTTACCAGCAGTATCATGTTGCGATGCTAGTCAACTATTTTGTGGGGAGCTATATTTCCACCTTATTCTCTGTTTAAGGATCTGGTTGGCATCCTCAGTGGAACAAATGTCACCCTAGAATACGTAGCAGAGAAGATCCCAAAGATGTTATCGGACGTCCGAAGAATGCAAAAGATTAATGCAGCGTGCTAATGCAATCTTTCCAGCTGATAAAATGATACATTATTGTTATATCTAATTATGTTCTAACAATGAGTAGAGGTCTTTTCGTCTTTAAAGTGAAATGACTCCTGCAATAAGCATGCAAAAAACTATCATATGTTTTGAATTGTGGAACATTATACTCAGCGTATGTGCGATATATTCAAAAGTATTTCCATAATCCAAACGTAATACAAAACACATGTAATATGATTGACATTACGGCATTCTTATTTGTCTCACTGGCAACAATGCTTTCTCATGTATAAAGTAGGAAATTTTGCATGCGATGTAATTTGTCATCGAAGAAGTAAGAAAGAGATCAAAAGAAAAGGTAGGGGAAGCAAAAAAAAAAGAAAAACAACCAAAAATCTGTACCAACATAACTCTGCAACAACGAAGGCAAACATATCTACATATTCTACATGTTTAATAAACGCACGGATAGAGGACATGACATTAGATCTACAATATTTAATATTCCGTGAAAAAGTGGAAAAATGAATCAGGATGACAAAGGTTCAAGTTGATTTTATTTTCGTAGGCTAATCAATTGCTGGTCGCCATAAGGCATTTAGGAATAGACGCCACATATAACACATTGATAGCCTCACTCTTCTGTCACGTCAGCATCGCATAGCACAATCTTGTAAATTTTAGCTAACGAGAATATTATTGAAGCTACCTATTTAGTACCATGTCTTTTTCTGCAATCAATTAAACTAGCACTATTGACATATAACATTTGTATTATAAATTGATAGATCAGCTGTATCGTCCAAATTATAGTTTCTAGAAATAAATTCTCACTGATGATGCATTTTCCTACGGAATTATGTTTGATTAGAAAAATAGGAACAAACTGCAACATTTCCTGACCGCACAGAACTGGCAGAAGATAGTTGCTGTATTCACAAGCTTACGTAGTAAAGAAACATCGTATCGCTTTCGCAGCAGTAACTTCGACAGAAAGGGAATAGTGGCGAGATAAAATCCCCTCAGTTGAAGAGGTACCATTTCCAAATTGTCTTTAAGCTATTTCTACTTCATTCTGTTCTTACAAATAATATGCACTATAGAAGTAATCAGAAAAATGTAGCCCTAGAAAAGAGCAGCAAGCCGTTATATAACCTTAGCAACAGCCATGGGCAAATATATAAGAGATTGATGATTTGATGTATCATATAAGTGTAGCCAATGTAAAAGCGTAGGAATGAAAAGTCGAGAATGTGGAGGACGAAGAGAGGAGAGACGAAGAATGAGGCTTTCGCATTCCACATCATATATAATTGAGAGATACAAGTTTCTGGTCCCACGACAGGGAGGGTTGGCAGAGTTCCAAGAATTACATATGGTCGTAGGTGCCAGAGCTCTCTGTCGTGAGACACAGCGTAGATAAGAGGACAAACAGAGCTGTTAACACGACGAAATACAGATAGCCAAAAGAATGATTACAGGATGACACAGCTACATAAACTTGCAATCACATCACTAAACGATGACGACACCAAGTTCACACTGACCGCGCGTCAGCCACTGCAAGAACAGATCAGCTAAATTGGAGTGATAGAAAAACATGTTGCACCTTTAGCTAGAAACAGGTCGATCGACAAAAAATACGGCATACTAGCAGCAGCTACTCTACCTTGCGTTGTTATTGTCAATGCGTTAATTAGTCTCGTTCTTTTCTCAAAATGCAGTTGCCTAAATAATGTATTAGTTGCGATGTAACCCAATCACATGTGACGGAAAGTAACACAATAATTCATATGATTAGTATGCTCTCTAGAACAAATTACGTGGAAAATCAGATATGGAAAATAGCTGTAAATGAATAGCAAACTACGAAATTAATTAAATCAAGACTGTTTATAAAGTCAACTACACTCTACCTATAATGAAACCACATTCGTCGCCAGTTCAGTTAGCGTAATTAACGAGTTATTAGGGTGTTTAAGATGCACAACGAGAACGACGACGAGAACGACTTTGACGACTGCGCATGATTTTTGCGCATCTTTGGCGGGAATCACTATTTGAATATCTCGTTTCCGCTTCTAGTTCAGTACGACTTTAAGAAAAATCTCGTCCTGTCAAAACGAGTTTGGTCGACTCTTGAGTGCGTTCGCTGCTCTATCGTTTTGAGTAATATTTCCAAGAATTACCTGAAATGGATTCAGAAGCTTTTGCTGGTCCTTCTGGGGAAGGACAACAGAGGAGCCGTGAATTATTTATTTGGAAGAAGGAGCACGAAACGTGCTTCGTGAGAGAGCTACTGCTTACGGAGCCATGCGCGTTCCGACCGAACTGGAAGGAGAGGGGCAATTCATGGAAAGGAATTGCTCAGCTGTTAAATGGTTTGGAAAACCCAAAGTTTAAGGTTATTGCACGTTTGGTGCGAGAGAGATTCACTCATATGCTGGAAAGGCACAACAGAACGCAACGAATCGAGCGGGCAGCCTCTGGCATCGCAGGAGAGGAGCTGGATGAAATAGAGCTGGGCATGGAAAATGTATCCGATCGAGTAAAGGAAGCGCAGCGCAGATGGGATGAGGAAGACAGCAGAGCCGCAGCTAGGGTCGATACTGAAAGACAAGCTGCAGAAGAAGTACGTCAGCGAGCCATTGAACGCATCGGAGAGACAAGAAGGAGACAGACAGCAGAAGGAGATGCAGAAGAGGAACCGACTCCTAGGAGAAGGCGGAGACAGGGAGGAGATGCCTTATCTCTTGTTAGAGAAGGAATGGACGCCCGACAAACAGCGAGAGGAGAGAGACCAGAGACGCCAACAGGCAGCGGCGGAGCAGCAAGATCGCTATATGAAACAACAGAGAAGTTTGATTGGAGACATACAACAGCGAACGTTGACATTCTGCAATACGCAAGTCCAACAGCAGCAGCAGTTTTCTCAGCAAATGCAGCAACAACAACAGCAGAATATGCAATTACAACTGCAATTTATGCAGCAAATGCAACAGCAGCATATCCAAACTTTAGCGATGATGAAAGAGCTGTTCGAGAAGAAGAAAGATTAATTGTTAAGCAGTGTTTATTGCATTATTTGCTGTTTGAAAATATCTTATCTGTGCACTGCAGACGACCAGTTTACTTCTTTCGTTACTTCTTTCGACAGCTTATTAGACTCTTATTATTGACGAAAAAAACAGTACGATATTGATACTCGGTCAGGTTCGTGTTGGGGAAATCAAGGCGTAATGTAAAATTAGTTTTGCAGCAGTATGGCGGATATTGTGTTCTTCCTGGGCAAACGGTGCTTAAACTGTTTTCAATCGCTTCCACCGTCATAAGCAAAAAAAAACAGCCACGCAAGGGAAATCATCCATTAAAATTGTTATACTATATTGCTGCAATAGTATTGTGCACTGTCTGCTCTTCCTGGGAAAACAGTGCCCTTTCAAGCACTTTCAGCGTCATAATCATAACAAGCAATCAGGATGAAATTAACGCAAAGCAGTTTAGACATTCCATAGAACGTGTGGCTAACAATTTAATCAAAAAAAATATTCTTCCAAAGTTGGTGGGCTTAGCCCAAAAAATTCTGCAGTTTGATTACCATACAAGCAAATCATCGCATTCCGTAGCAACGCGCAAATTTTGTACACGGTACCAACATCAGACAATCCTAGTTTTAAATTCTTTTTGAAATCGACAAACGCAAAATAGGCGACAATTTCTCCAAAAATCCACTCCACTGATATGCGAACGCTACTCATCGATCTGTTGAATGTTTCCTGGTCTGGTGTGATATCATTGCGTCTGTATGATATTTGCAAATGAGGTCGCTGACCATAAGCTGCATCTCCATAAAGAAAAAGCGGATCACCATTTCGTCTGTTTGAGTATTGCTGAAGTTTCTCTAGCAACCCTGAGCGTCGCAGGATGCCAGCATAGTGACTTCTTCCCTCTGTAACATATGAATTGATATCTCCGATTAAAAGGTCGTTGTCGAAAAGTAACAGACGGAAAAGTCTTTAAATACAGATATGTGCATTCATAATAATTATGATATGACTACTCACCAACTGGTCCATAAAGATTTGCTATAAGTCCATTGGCTGCAACGACCGACTGGAACTTAAGGGCATGGACCCTTTTATGCCCATTGTAAACAACTCTCTGATGTTGCTCTGGGCGGCAAATCGGACGCACTGTTCCATCAATAAATCCCCAACAATTGTCCAGGACAGATGACTTCACCCCACAGCATTGGCAAATTCTTCTAGCTTTTCTGGTCTAAGCCAAGGTTGATCGAGCTCGGACAGAAGAATGGAAAAATTACTATCGATGTGCTTTATCACAGCACCAATGATAATACACAACTCTGGCACTGCTCTCCCAAATCTTGGAATCAGGTCACTTAGTCGGCAAGGATAAGCAACCCTTCTTAGGAGCAAGCAAAGTGCCTCTATCCCACCAGCTCGTGTCCCATTATAGCCCACGAACTGGCCAGGAATCTTGAGGGCTCTAGCAAGACGAGGGATATCTGCCTTAGCAAAGCGAAACTCCGCGTGGCACTCGTCCTCTGAGATTCCGTCTAATGTAAATCTCTCGTAATTCCAATAAGGAAACACAAGTGCTCTCGGAGTAAAAGCATCCAGCGCTAACAAAAGTTCCTCCTCTTCGACGAGTTCATCTGCATACAGCGAAGCAACGGCAAAGAGAGCAGGCCGATTCAAAGCTGCTGCCATTTTGTTGCTGCACGATCGAAAGACACTGAAAAGTTTTCGTGCCAAGGAAGGTCCGCAGCATCTTGACGTGACTTAACGAGAAGACGAGAACGAAGCCGACCCATGCCTCCGGACGGGTGCAAAGTCGTTCTCGTCGTCGTTCTCGTTGTCCATCTTAAACACCCTATTTATAAATAAAATGCTAGGAATTGTAAGTCTTGATTTAAAAAAGGCTTTTGATACAGTAGATCACACTATTTTAATTGACAAATTAGAATTTTATGGATTGAGGAATATTTCATCTAAATGGCTAAAGTCATACCTTTCTGAATGAAAGCAGTTAGTTCTTGTAAATAATACAAAGTCAGACTTACTTAATATTTCAACTGGTGTCCCTCAGGGGTCGATTTTGGGACCTCTTTTATTCATTATTTATATCACTGATATAGCAAGCTCTCTCAAATACTGTAATGTAAATATGTATGCTGACGATACCTTACTATATTGCACAGAAAATGACATTAATATAATGGAACAAAAATTGCAAGATGATCTCACAAATATTTACAATTGGCTATGTACAAATAAGCTAAGCTTAAACATGTCAAAGACAACTTACATGACCATTAGTAAATCAAAACGCCAAAAACAAATAACTGATAATTTAACTCTACAAATTGCAACTAGTTACTTGAAGAAAGAGCAGGAAAATATATAATTAGGTGTGATATTAGATGAAAATTTAACATTTGCAAATCATGTAAAACAAACTGTAAATAAAATAAACCGTTGAATTGGAATTTTGAAATACCTTAGTAAGTTTTTATCCATTGATTCCAGAGAGAGAATATATAAGACAATTATACTACCTCATTTGGATTATTGTGCCATAATATGGGGATCGTAAAAAATATATAGATAAATTGCAGAAATTACTAAGTAGAATAATGAGAATAGTTTTTGCATGCATGTCATTTTAGAACACACCGTAAAGATATGCATAAGAGACTGGGATGGATGGACATTGGGCAGCGTGTTCGGTATTTGCGATGTGTCTGGATGTGGAAAATTGCAAATGGTGGGGCACCATCCTACTTTATTGATAGTTTCAACAAACATTACGAGAAAAGCACCCGTGCGGCTTCCTCTGGTTGTTTTGGGGTGCTTAAAAAGCATCTGCATTCCTTTCAGTCTACTGGTGTCAGGGTTTGGAATGCATTACCCTGCCAGCTCAAAACATCTGTGAATATTGCGAAATTCAAACTTGATTGTAGACAACATTATAATTTTCACAATTAATATTGATGTATAATAGAATATTAATTATTTTGTTTTATATTATGTTATTTAATTCTGCTCCATGAAAAAGTTATTTATAACTTAATGGACTTTTCAGAATAAAGTCAACAACAACAACAACAGATTAACTCTCTCTGCTCATAAAACTTTTGATTGATTATCATCAATGCCGTTCTTCAATAGCACAACAGTTTGGCATTCACTCGAGATGTATTAAGTAAGGCATTCGACACAGTGTCTCACAACAAGCTAATAATCAAGTAAAAGGCATACGACTTCCAATGCGAATTGCTCAACCGGATCTCCGCCTTCTTATTTGGTCGCTTCCAAGTTGTCTCCATTGACCTAGCTTCCTCTGAGCCATTGGATGTCGTCAGTGGTGCTCCACAGGAATCAGTGTTGGGACCTTTACTTTCCATTTTGTTCATTAATGACATTGTGCCTTTTTAGAGTATGAATGTCACTTGTAAAATTGTTCGCAGATAATGCTAAAGTTTATTAATATAATTCGGAACGTGCCATCAATCAAAACAAGTCTCTGCAAGAATTCTGCGAATGGATCAGCAAGAGGCAGCTGCGCATCGCATTTGATAAATGCTCCGCTTTCAGTATTGGAAATTTAAACAGTCGAAGTCATCTGTTCACTTTTCAATTATATAAGCTGAATCACAATGTAGATCCTACTTAATCCGTAAAGGCTTCTCCTCATGCGATTCTGTCCTTCCCCTGCAAGCCTCCAAAACATATGCCAGACAATTATTGGAATCGTCCTCCCCTGTCTGGAATCCCTGTCTACTGAAAGACATTAGGCAGCTTGTCGACTTTCAATTTTGTGACTTATGACCCCTTAAATCGATGGCAAAGTGGTCAAAACTAAGGCAATTCAAAAGAATAATAATGAATTCGTAAATCATTCATTGGTGGCTCAATGACATCAAAGTTCCAGCACGTACTGGATTCTCTTGTGGAGTGCTTGTTTCGATGACTTATTGCGCGTCTCAAGCAGATCTTTCATAGCGCTCTCAATTGTGATGATATGCGCATAATTTTGTTTTGTTTGATTTCTCCATCTGATGATGCATTTATAGCTTAGATACAGCGATGGTTTCAGACCGAACAGCTTGGTCGAAGTTCATAGCATTGCTTCGAGCGATGCACGTTAGTTGTACTGTTCAGATCGATGTTGCTTGACGTTTTTGATGGCGAAAACGGGTGCCGTGTATGACCTGCAGTTGTGCCTCGAGATCACTTAGATAACATAAAACATAATGTTGACTCAGTTTTTCCTGTTTTGAAAATTTTTTCTAACAGCCTACGTATCTACATTCATTTCAATTACTGCAGCAGGGCATTTTGTAATATTTGGTATGATACAATTAAACCCAATTTTTCATAAATTATAATACTTAATTTTCAAATCGCGGCTTGCCGTTGACAAATTCAAGAGCCAATTCACAGTTGTCATCCTGGCATAATATTTTTTGCAGATTCTAATGCCACGAACGCTCTTGTACAAACTGTATTCTGCGATTATGATGACTGTCTTACAATTTTGCATAGCAGGATGGACATGATAAACCGCTGAAATAACATAAGCGAACATGTGGCAACATCTTTAGCCGAGTCTAAAGACACACAATTCCATCAGCTCCATCAAGTTCTTTCCTCGTGACAAAAGTAGACGTACAGGAACAGCCCTTACCAAGGCGATACGAGTGGTTTCACACAGAGCTTTTATTTGTTGCATGGATTCGTGGCGTCATGCGAAATACGAGCGTGAAAACAATTGTCACAAGCCCGAACGATTTACTACGTTTCAGATCAGCGCGAAGCGAGGTGTGTTTGGGACTATGATTTACTTGGAAAACGCACGACACAAGAGGCAAACGGCATGAGTTGATCATTTCCATTGTTTACTTATTCACAATCAGGGCTCAGTTTTGGGACCTCTTCTTTTTATACTGTACTTAAATGATATTGGTGATGTTCTGGATGATCTGTGTGGAATCAAATGTTTTGCTGATGATACGAAATTTTATCATGCTTGCTCTTCTATAGACGATAGTTCCCTTCAAGCAACTTTGCAGCGTTTTGTTCTTGGGCTGACTTGTGGCAGCTCTCTGTTGCATTCCATAAATGTGTCGCCATCTCCTTAGGAAAGAACACCTCACCGCGTAACTTCGATTTAAATGGCCATCCTCTTCCCCAAGTTAAAAATGTCAGACACCTTGGTGTCATCATCTCTTCAAACTTCAAGCCCTCCTTGCACTGCGCTTCAATAGCCGATAAAGCAAGGTGTCGTACTTTCCAATTGTTCCATTCTTTTATGACAAATGATGTACACTATTTAGTTGTGGCATAGAAAACATTTGTTCGTCCACTGGTGGAATCAGTCACCCAAGTTTGGAACCCTTGGCTGTCCAAGGACATCATTTGCGTTGAAAAAGTTCAAAAGCTCTGTACACGTCTCATCTGCAAGCGATGCAACATTGAATATGCGGATTACAACAGTCGACTCATGCGCTTGGAACTTGAGACACTTGCATACTGGCGGATTATCCACCATCTATGCATGTGCTACAAAATTATTCATGGACTGGTAGACACCCCTGCTATCCCTACAAATTGAAGAGCAATGTAGGACCATCTACGAAAAACTATCGACGATATTCCTTTGCACTGCGTCTGGTAAATCAATAGAACTCTTTGCCAGACTCAGTTGTCAGCTGTAAATCTCTTTTTTTTTGCTTAAGCTTAAACTTAAGTCCGTCGATTTATCTAAATTTTGTAAATGTTTTTAAAATGGAATTATGTTATTGCTTTACCTAACAAATCTCTGTAAATGTCTTTTGAAGTGGCTTTATGTAAGTGCTGTTTACCGCCATTACTTGCCATATTCACATTGTTATCCTGTAGTTTTATGTTATATATTTTCGTTGTACTTTTGCACCATAATATGCAGGTGAATAAAATCGAACAAGCAAACAACAAACAAACAAACAAACAAACAATCGGAATTACTAAATAGCCACTGCAATTAAAACTGACTTATCTATATCCCATAATACTAAACGCGCTATGGTGTCTGTCTGTCGGTGTGTCTGTCGTTCTGTCTGTAGGTCTGTAATTACCCTCGAAACGCGTCCTCCGTTAAGCTCTTCTCTGCCGAGATCATTCATTTCCGGACTGCCCTTTTACAGACATCGCATGGGGAAGGCCGTCTTCTCCGAATTGGAGCAATCGCATGATTTCCTTCTCGACCACACAGTAGATTTCGCGTTTCAAATTCGACGTATTCATCGCAGCTTCGCCATTTATTTTGCTGTGTGCACGGAACAATGGTTTCGTCCTTTCGGAAGCTCGCTCACGGATGACTAAGCTGTAAGACCGGCGATCCCAGTGTGAGACCATTGTTATCGCACAGTCTACAAGGCTTCAGACTTCTGTTCGCAAGTAAGCAAAGAAATGATAACCAATTATGAAAGTAAAATTCTCCTCAAAAAGACTGAATTACGAAACAGCAGCAAGAACGTAATGATGAATACTCGCACCCGATTAACACTTTTGTACGTAATATTACAGGGTTAACAGTTTTTCTCATCCAATACAGTATAAATGAAATAGAGAAGAGCAAGCAGCTTACATTTGTTATCTCTATATTCCAGGCACGTCAGAATGAAGTATTTTGCAGTGACACTGCTTATCACGATTCCATTAATGACATCCCTATCGGCCAAAGGTATTACAGGAAATTCTGAGAACAAATAGTATCAAGAGAAACTCAGATATATTTGTTGCAGTTTGCAAGTGAACAGCATGATTAGTGTGGTACATAAATACCGTGCAGTTCATGTGCGAATTAAAAAGAAAAAATGCTGTTTCAGGATGATTCTGCTGTCCCAGTGGTTTTTGCAACTTTTTAGAGAGAGTTGTATGGTTTGTTCGCGCTGACAACATCTGTCTTTACAATAGTAAGTTTTGCTGTCTGAAAATTACTTTTTTTTTCTAGCGTGTTTCAAAGAAATGCAATAGCATGGAATCAATATCTACAAAACTATTCTTCAGCTGTACTTATACTGCTCAGAAGAGCAGGAACTTTCCGTTGCATGTTGCATCGTGGCTTTCGGGAGGCTTGGATGTATGAGCAGAAAATGCTTACATCAATCCGCTGCCAGTACAAATACATTTAGTAGCTAAAAATACTGTCTTTCTATCAGTCAATCATTTAATCCCCAAACCAAGTCCATGATCAAATGCTACCCAAAGTGCATTAGTACTGTGTCACGACAGATACAATTGCAGTTTGTTTGACGTAGTTTTATGTTTAATTGTAGACAAATCCAAACGCGAGCATTCCTTTAATTAAGCAGTCCATATGCTAAAGAAGAACGTGGTCGAACAGTGGGTTAATCATACTGTGTTGAACCTGCATTATCAAGCTGTAAAGAACGTTTTCAAAAATGTATTCAACTTTGATAAGATCAGGATTCAAAGGGCGCCATTGGATGAGCCCCATGAGGGAGATGGCACGAAATTGGAAGCAACAGCAAACGACTCCTTCTCACTGGCAACGCCATATCTACCTGTTA
>OFHS01003912.1:0-15370 GCA_900245855.1 Calvadosia cruxmelitensis | reverse complement strand
CTGCGCTAAAACTGTTACCGCTGATTTGGAATATATTATTTCAAAAAGATTTTATAATATTATTGATGAAGCAAAGTCTTAATATTCAGCGTCATTGTACAATGACAGTTATTATTCCATAAGACAGCTCTCACTAGATAAGCAAACTATGATTAAGATAAGCCGATTATCTCTCAGTAAGCCGATTATATTTAGATAAGTCTGATAGATTATTTTTTTCTAAGCCTTTTTTCTAAGCCTTTTTTCTCGGCTTTTTTATAGCGTTTCTGTAATTCTTTAGATCCGTTAGAAATGTATCTCTTGTAGACAATTGCTTGCCCTGCCTTTAGCATGTTTTCGGCTAAGTCCCCACTGGAATTTGTACAGATAGATACCGTGCGTTTGTATCTGTCTGTATCCATCTTTGTGCACTGTACTGTACGGTCTTGCTTGACAAGTTTTATCATATAGCGTTTAGCGAGTTTCCCATTATATGTATTCATTTCAGGGGCGTTGATGCCGAATATTCGAACTTCTCGTTTCGTATTGTCGTTCAATGTAACACGCAGGCTGTCGCCGTCTATGACCCAAGCACGCCCTGAAAACTTTTCTGCCAAAGCTGTTGAGCCTAATATAGTCGTGAAAAGAGCCATACAAGTTACTGCCTTAGCCAATATTTGGATGTGGGTAAGGGCGGTGGATACTAAGTTTTTATGTTTCATTATTGTGTCCTGTGAACGATAAATATTTTAATAGTGTATAGTAGCCTTATGGAGCTTGCAAATTATTTGAAAAACTTTATAATAGTAGAAACAATATTTAAGATAGTAGAAACGATATTTAAGGAAAAAAAGATATGGCAGTTGTAGAAATTTTTTGGCGTGGAGGCTGTGGCTTTTGTGTGAGAGTTAAAGACTTAATGGATTCAAAAGGCGTTGAATATGCTAATTATAACATTTGGGAGTCTCCTGAAGCTAAGCAGGAAATGAACAAGCGTCTTCCAACAATGACGAGCGTTCCGCAAGTGTTTATTAATGGTGAGTATATTGGCGGTTGCGATGATACTTTTGCTTTGGAAAACTCTGGCGCATTAGAGGCGTTGTTAAAATAGGATTTCTTAAGGGAGATTCTGCGTGTAAGATATTGACAAAAAGAGCTTTTTTAAGCTCTTTTTTCATATCTAAAATTGTAACAAAGGGCAATACTATGTTATTGTGCTTTTTAATGACAATTTAGTATAGTAAGAGTGTATTTTTATAAGGGAAAAACAATGAATTTTGGTGTAATTATTATTGGGGCTGGTCACGGAACAAGAATGAAATCATCTCTACCAAAGGTGATGCACCCTGTGGCGTCATTGCCGATGATTAACCATGTGCTGAATGCTGTATTGCCCCTTATACCTAAAATAGCCTGTGCAGTCGCAGGACCGCATAATGCAGAAGAAATTTCTGAAACAGTTCTACCGTTTGAAACTGTTATACAAAAAAAAGCGGACGGCACAGCGGATGCTGTGAAGTCGGCTAAGGCATTGTTTAAAGACTATACGCAAGGCACAGTCGTTGTTTTATTTGGGGACAACCCTTTAATCAGCACGGAAACTATTGCACAACTTGTTATGAAGCGTGAAGAAACTAAGGCGGGTGTTAGTTTGTTAACTTTTCTTAGTGAAGACCCAACGGGATACGGTCGTATCATAGTTGACGATATGAATTTGGTTGATGAGATTGTGGAAGAAAAAGATGCAGACGAAGACACCAAAGAAATTCGCCTGTGTAATGCAGGGGCAATGGCTATTGATGCCAGCGTGATTTGGAAACTTATTTCTAAAATTGATAACAATAACGCCAATGGTGAATATTACTTAACATCTATTGTAGAATTAGCCCGTCAATCTGGTCGTGATGTTGTCTACAGTATTGCTGATGAACAAGAGGTAATGGGCTGTGATTCAAAAATTGATTTAGCAATGGCTGAGGGCATTTGGCAATATGGTCGTCGCATGAAGGCTATGCACGATGGCGTTATGATGCCTGCACCTGAAACAGTGTATTTCAGCTGGGATACTGTGATGGGCAAGGATGTAACGATTGAACCTAATGTTGTATTTGGCGAAGGGGTTGAAATTGCGGATGGGGCGACTATTCGTTCCTTTTCACATTTGGAAGAGTGTAGTGTTGGCGAAGATGTAGTCGTAGGTCCTTACGCGCGTATTCGTCCTGGGGCTGTTTTGGAGGCTAAGTCTAAAATCGGTAACTTTGTAGAAATTAAAAATGCTCGTATTGGTATTGGGTCTAAGGTTAATCATTTATCATATATTGGCGATAGTGAAGTGGGTGACGGTACTAATATAGGCGCAGGTAGTATTACTTGCAATTACGACGGGTTCAAAAAATCAGCAACTTTGATTGGCGACAGTGTTTTCATTGGGTCTAATTGCTCTTTGATTGCTCCTGTAGAGATTCACGATGGAGCGATTGTTGGGGCTGGGTCGGTTATCACGCGAGATGTTCCAAGTGATGCTTTGGCGTTAGGGCGTGCTAACCAAGAAAATATTGATGATGTTGCGGTTATTTTCCGCTCTAAGCGTCAATCAAAAGACTAAATTAAGTATAGAAAGATACAAATATATGTGTGGCATTATTGGTGTTATTGGTAAAAAAGAAGTTTCTGATTTGTTGGTAGATGGCTTGCGTCGTATGGAATACCGCGGGTATGATTCAACTGGTATTGCAACAGTCTCAAGTAACGGCACCCACCGCCGTCGTGCTCAAGGCAAGATTGTGAATTTGGAAGAAGTGCTAAGGGGTAGTCCATTGTCAGGCACGACTGGTATAGGTCATACCCGTTGGGCAACGCACGGCGTACCTAGTGAAAACAACGCTCACCCTCATATGACTGACCGTGTTGCGGTTGTGCATAATGGTATTATTGAAAACTATCGTGAGCTTGCCTCTGAAATTGGGTTAAGTCCTGCGGATATGGAATCTGAAACGGATACAGAAGTTGTTGTGCATTTATTAACACATCTTTTAAATGAAGGCAAAACACCCGTTCAAGCTGTTGAGGCTATGTTGCCAAAATTAAAAGGGGCTTTTGCATTATGTATGATTTTTGCAGGCGAAGAAAAATTAATGATTGGCACTAGACTTGGGTCACCATTAGCACTTGGCTTTGGCGATGGGGAAATGTATTTTGGTTCTGATGCTTTGGCATTAGCACCGTTTACACAAGACATTTGCTATTTAGAAGAGGGCGATTACGCTGTTGCGACTAATGATGAAGTACAGATTTTTGACACGAAAAATAATGCTGTGGAGCGTGCCGTGGTAAAAACTGCATTAACAGGTGCGTCTATTGGTAAAGGAAATTTCAAACACTTTATGTTAAAAGAAATTTACGAACAGCCGACTGTTATTGGTGACACATTATCAACGATGATTAACCAAGCTGAACGCACTATAACATTGCCTAAGTTAGATATTGATGTAAAAAACATTGACCGCATAACAGTCTCGGCGTGTGGGACTGCATATTATGCAGGGCTTGTCGCTAAATATTGGATTGAAAAATTAATCCGTATTCCAGTTGAAATTGATGTGGCTAGTGAAATGCGATACCGTGAACCTCCGCTTTCGGATAATGGCTTGGCGTTGTTTATTAGCCAATCTGGCGAAACTATGGATACGCTTGAGGCATTGAAATATTGCAAGCGTAATAGTCAAACAATAGTATCAATTGTTAATGTATTGGAAAGCTCAATTGCCCGTGAATCTGATGCGGTATTACAAACACTAGCAGGTCCTGAAATTGGGGTGGCCTCTACTAAGGCATTTACGACGCAACTAACAATTTTACTATGCTCTACACTGGCAATGGCGAAAGTGCGTGGCGTATTAAGCCATGAGCAAGAAGAGCAGTATGTTAGTGCATTATTAGAGCTACCTGCACTTGTGGCAGAAGTTTTAAATAAAGATGAAGAGATTAAACTGTTAGCACAAACAGTGGCTGAAGCTAGAGATGTCTTATTCTTAGGGCGTGGCGTTAATTTCCCAATAGCAATGGAGGGAGCATTAAAGTTAAAAGAAGTGTCTTATATTCATGCGGAAGGCTACCCAGCTGGCGAGATGAAACACGGACCAATTGCCCTGTTAGACGAGAGCGTTCCCGTGATTGTAACAGCCCCTAGCGATGATTTATTTGACAAGACCGCATCAAATGTACAAGAAACATTGGCACGGGGTGCTAAGGTTATCTTTATGTCCGATCGTGCAGGTATTGAAAAAATGCGGGCCTTAACACAGATTGATTTTAAAGCGATTGAAATACCAAAAGTTAACCCATTGGTTGCCCCAATCTTGTACGCTGTGCCTGCTCAATTATTGGCATATCACACAGCAGTATGTAAGGGCACAGATGTAGACCAGCCACGCAATTTGGCTAAATCAGTAACAGTAGAATAATTTAGGAATAAAAAATGAAAATTGGTATTATCTCCGCATTACAATCAGAACAAAAGCATTTAATTGAAAAAGAAACAGCACGCCAAACTATTGGGGGTGTGGATTATATTAGAGCAACGCTTGACGGCGTGGAATGTATGTTGGCTCTTAGCGGTATAGGTAAAACAAACGCTGGTATGATTACGACAATCTTAATTGAAAAATTTGGTTGCACTGATATTTTATTTAGCGGTGTTGCAGGGGGCATTGATGACCGCCTTAATGTGGGGGATGTTGTTGTGTCTAGCGATGTGTATTGTGTAGATTATGGACGCAAGACTGCCAATGAAATGGTTGTCTATCAACCTGGGGGCGACCCATTCCCGGGGGCTGACGAAACGCACGGCTTTGCGGTTTGTGCAGACTACAAAACGAAAATAGCATTCCCAAATTCTAGCGACCTTCAGCCAGTATTAGGGCGTGAGCCTATCGTACAGTGGGGCAAAGTTTTAACCGCTGACATCTTTATGAACTGTGCTAAAACACGCATAGAATTGTTTGATAAATACGAAGCACAAGCTTTTGAAATGGAAGGGGCTTCTGTTGCACAAGTGGCAACAGCGTTCGGGGTTAATTGGGTCTTAGTGCGTGCATTATCTGACCTTGCAGGGGCGGAAAGTAGCTTTGATTTCGAAGAATTTTTAAACTCTACAACATACAACGCAAGCGTTGTTACAAGAAAGATTGTTCAGTGCCTAACATAGTAAACGACATATCAAGCAAGGAAAACCAAGTCACGCAAGCGGTTGGGAAAAAGCCTGTTGTAATTTTAA
This sequence comes from Calvadosia cruxmelitensis, assembly GCA_900245855.1. NCBI lineage: Eukaryota > Metazoa > Cnidaria > Staurozoa > Stauromedusae > Kishinouyeidae > Calvadosia > Calvadosia cruxmelitensis. Next base: position 10,116 of record OFHS01003912.1, on the reverse strand, counting down.
TCAAACCGCAAATGGGTGAAAACATTGGCATGGTTGCCCGTGCTATGTTTAACTGTGGCATCGAAGAGTTACGCTTAGTAAGCCCAAGAGATGGTTGGCCAAGTGAAAAGGCGATGGCTACATCGGCGGAATGCTTAAAGCTAATGCCTGCTGTGCAAGTGTTTGATAGTCTTAAGGATGCATCGCACGATATTGATTATATGTACGCCACAACCGCCCGCCCTAGAGAGATGGAAGTGATTGTGCGTGACCCAATGCAAGTTGGTGTTGAATCTGCCCAGCGTGGAGCGGATAACCAACGAGTAGCGTTTGTTTTTGGGGGGGAGAGCAGTGGACTTGATAACGCCGATGTTGCCCGCTGTAATGCGGTTATAACTATTCCCCTAAACCCAAATTTTACATCTCTAAACCTTGCCCAAGCGGTATTGTTAGTGTCCTGGGAATGGCGTAAAAATAGCGGGGAGAATTTAGTGCCAAGAGAATGTGAAATCGGTAGCCCACTGGCAAGCCAAAAACATGTGAATGTTGCCTTGGAAAAGATGGAAGAAGAGCTTGATATGCGTGGTTTCTTTAAATCACCAACGGCGGAAAGTACCGTAAAACGCAATCTATATACAATGTTTAGTCGTATATCAATGAACGAACAAGAAGTGCAAATGCTACACGGCATTGTGCGTTGTTTGTCTAAGTTTGATATTAAAAAGTAAATAAAAGGGCTAAAAAATATTCTAGCCCTTTTTTTATGACTTACACAAGTGCTTAAAATCGGTAACGACTTGTTGATATACTTCTTTTTTGAACGGTACAATTAAATCTACGCAGTCATCAATGTCTACCCATTTCCAATCGGAAAATTCAGGTTCTATCGTTTGAATGTTGATGGCACTGTCGGGTGCTATTAAGCGTAATAAATACCACTTTTGCTTTTGCCCACGATACTTACCACCCCAGAAAGTTAAACTTAAGGCATGCGGTAGGTCATATGTAATCCAATCTTTATGGCACTCTATGATTTCCGCTTGGTCTTTTGTAACGCTAATCTCTTCTTCTAATTCACGCCACATAGCCTGTGTTAAATCTTCGCCTTCATCAACACCACCTTGTGGCATTTGCCAATGTTCAGACGGCATATCAATGCGACTGCCCACCCAAACCTTGCCGTTTGAATTTGTAAGCACTATACCTACATTGGCACGGTATGGACGGTTATCTTTTTGGGGTGTCATTATTTCATATCTTTAGCGAAAATTAAAGTCTCCATAATATTAAGACCACGGGCTAAAATGTAATCTTTGAAATTTAAACTTTTTTCAACGATAGGCTTGCCGTTTTTATCAAGCTTAGATTTGTTTTTTAATTTCTTTTTAGCCTTTTGTTTTTTTACTTGGTTATTGGTAATAGAGCCTTTTAATGATGCTTCTGTATATTTTGCAGGTTGTGCTTCTTGATTAATCGATAAATATTTTATAGCAACATCAGGCTTAATACCTACCCCCTGAATAGAGCGACCATTTGGTGTATAGTAGCGAGCCGTTGTGAATTTAATGGCTAGTGTACTGGAAAGCTGTTGGATAGATTGCACTGACCCTTTACCAAAGCTTGTTTCCCCAACGATGATAGCACGCTTGTGGTCTTGTAATGCACCCGCTACAATTTCTGATGCAGACGCAGAGCCTCGGTTTATTAATATAACCACTGGCAAGCTATTAGCTAAATCGCCTTTTGTTGCATTATAGCGTTTATCCTGCTTCTTATCACGACCACGCGTGGAAACAATTTCACCCTGATTTAGGAAACTGTCTGATACACTAATAGCCGTTGTTAATAATCCGCCTGGGTTATTACGCAAGTCTAATATGTAGCCTCTGACTTTGCCCTTACTTAGCTTTTTTATTTTTTTAAAGCCCTTTTCTAACTGCTTTTGTGTGTTGCCTTGGAAAGATGATATACGCAAGTAGCCTATGTTGTTGCCTTTTATTTCGGCTTTAACACTTGGAACTTTAATGATGGCTCTTGTGATTGTTACATCAAGAGTTTTTTCTTCTGATGCGCGCCATACTTTTATGTGAACATTTGTATTTTTTTTACCACGCAACATGGCAACGCCTTCGACAAATGTCATGCTGTCCGTAGATACACCGTCAATATCAATAACCAAATCCCCTGATTTCATACCAGCTTTAAAGGCAGGCGTGCCATCAATTGGGCTTACGACTAAGATGTAGCCAGTCTTTTTATCTTTTTGTACCGTCATGCCAACGCCAGCAAAATTACCGCTTGTGGATTCAGATAGCTTCTTGAAATCTTTTTCATCGAGAAATGTAGAGTGAGGGTCAAGGTCTGATAACATGCCTTTCATAGCCGATTTTAACAATTTTTCATCGGAAACCTCATCTACATAATTATCTTTTATATTTTGTATTATCTCTGAAAATGTTTCTAACATTTCGTACTTTTTGCTAGCCTCATTAGCGATAGCAGGGGTGTATGCCGTTCCTAAAACAAGTGCACCAGATAGGCTGATGCCTAAGATAGTTTTTTTCAATATAGTATTAGTCAGTTTCATGTTATCACCCTTTTATTTTTCTTTTATTTATCCATCTTAATGGATTAAGTGGTTTTTGACCATAGCGAATTTCTAGATATAATTCTTTTTTAACATCACCCATACTACCAAGCGGTTCGCCAGTTAGCAACCAAACGCCTGTTCTTGTTTGAATCTTGTTTAATCCTGTAAGAACACTATTGTAACCCCCTTCGTGGCTAATAATCACCACACGCCCTAATGTGCCAAATTTTCCTGCATAGGATACATAGCCGTCAAATGGGGCAACAACAGTTGCCTTCGCACGGGTTTTAATCGATATTCCTGTGCTTTTACGCCCTGATTGATAACGCCGATTGAAGCGTTTTGACAATCTGCCTACGACTGGTATTTTGATTTTACCATTTGATGGAAACCGCTTAATGTTTTTAGGTTTACTTAAATGTATTTGTGCCTTTCGGCTTTTTTCTTCTTGAGCAATGCGGGCTAAAAACTTTTTAATGTTTTTAATTTTTAGGGCAAGGTGTTTCTCTTTGGCTTGTAAGGCTTCAGAACGCTGAATAGTTTTACTTTGCAATATGTTTTTAAGCTTTAATTTACGGCTCAGTGTCTCTTGAATTTTCGTTAATAAAGAAGACTGACTTTCATACTTTGTTTTTTGCGTCAGTAAGTCAGCGTTGATAAGTTCTAGTTCTTTTAAACCAGCGACTATAATTTGTTTTTTAGCATTAATTTGTGGCAATAAGGATTTTAACAGAGCTGTGCTTTTGATGGCTTGGTTTGGTGTTCCTGGATACAACAACAATGCATTTTCAGGATTTTTTGACACTCTTTGCATTATAGAGATAATGCCTGCTAAATCACTGGTTGTGCTAAATAGTTTTTTCCTCGTCAAAGATAGCCTTGAATTAAGGGCATCAATCTTGTCTTTTAACAGCAATAACTGTTGCTCATATTCCTGCGTTTTTTGTGCCATTTTTTTTGACGATTGGGTAATAGATAATATCTCTTTTTTTAACGCTTTGGCGTTTTTTTGAGATTGTGTACTTTGCTGTTTTGTTTCAATCAACTCTGATTGGGTTTTTTTTAAATCAGCAGGCTTTGTCACCGCCCAAGATGGGGCGATGATAAGACTTAACATCAAAGATACAATATATATTTTACGCATTATGAGATTAAACACTTGCCTGTCATTTGCTTAGGGTGTTTTATACCTAAAAGTTTCAACATTGTTGGGGCTATATCCCCAAGTACGCCGTCTTGTAATTGTACATCGCCTGCACCACAGACAATAAAGTTTACAGGATTTAAAGTGTGTGCTGTATGTGGTTCTTTTTTGATTTCGTCATACATTATATCGCAATTGCCGTGATCGGCGGTTACTAGTAATACACCGTTTAGGTTTTTGACCGTTTCCCATACACGAGAAAGGCAAGTGTCTACCGCTTGGCAGGCTTTGATTGTTGCGTCTAAGTCTCCGCTATGTCCCACCATATCAGGGTTGGCAAAGTTTAGGATAACCATGTCTACATCGTTTGTGGATAATCGTTCAATCAACTTATCAGTTACATCAAAGGCAGACATTTCTGGTTGTAGGTCGTATGTAGCTACCTTAGGCGATGGGCTAAGCAAACGCTCTTCGCCTGCAAGTGGTTGTTCAATACCGCCATTAAAAAAGAAGGTTACATGTGGATATTTTTCCGTTTCCGCTGTGCGGATTTGTTTCATGCCTGCATCGCTAACAAGCTGACCCAATGTGTGTGTTAGGGCAACAGGTGGGAATAAAATATCCATATATTTATCGTGCTGTGAAGAATATGTAACCATGCCCAATGGTTTTACCATTGATACTTCTTTGCGTGGAAAATCTGAAAAGTTAGGATCAAGTAGGGTCGTTAAAATTTGCCTTACTCTGTCGGAGCGGAAATTCAGGCAGAAGACACCGTCACCATCTTTCATACCATCATAGTCGCCAATTATTGTTGGGTTGATAAATTCGTCTGTAATCTTATCTGCGTATGCGATTTCAACCGCATTCGTTGCGCTAGCAGCGTGATGATGACTTGTACCCAAAGCAATAGCGTCGTGTGATATTTTGACTCTATCCCAGTTGCTGTCTCTATCCATTGCCCAGTAACGACCGCATATTGTACCAATCTTAGCCGATGTTTTTGCGTTTAAGTCGGTTATGTACTGTAACGCAGATTTAGGGGCTGTATCACGCCCATCGGTAAAGGCGTGCAGTATAACCGGAATATCCATAGCGATAATCGCATTTGCCATTTCTGATAAATGATTTAGGTGTGCGTGAACACCGCCATCAGACAATAAGCATAGCAAATGGGCAGAGCCCCCCGTTTCCTTTAGGGCATTCGTATAGGATTGAAAGGCTTGCGTTTGTTGATATGACTTATCAGTACAGGCTTGGTTAATCTTAGGCAAGTTTTGCATTACCACACGACCAGCACCAATATTCAGATGCCCCACTTCGCTATTGCCCATTTGACCATCAGGCAAGCCAACTGATAATCCCGATGCTAATAAATGTGAATTTGGGAATGTGGATTTTAAGGTATCAAAAGTAGGTGTGTGTGCCAATTTTGGTGCGTTGTATTCTAGATTTTCGCTATCGCCCCAACCGTCAAGAATACAAAGTACAACAGGTTTTTTTGACAGTGTAGAATGTGTTGGCATTGTAATACTCCTTTACTATTTGATTTTGTGTAGTATAGCAAGTTTGATAGTATTTGGAAATAAAAAGCTTTGTTTAATGAGGCGATTAGCAAGCGTAAGTTTTATAGTGCTGTCTCTTAGAGCTATGAGGAAGGTTGTCTTGTGATAATAAGGTGTAGCCCTATGGCTAATAAAGAGATGATATGGCATGTGTAAGCATGATTATATAACTAGTCTTAATACACGACTAAGTATAAATACATGACTGAGTCTTAATGCATGACTAAGTATCAAGACATTTACACCTTGTGATAAGGATGCCCGTCCATAATTGATTTGGCACGGTACAATTGTTCGCACAGCATGGCACGCACCATCATATGCGGGAATGTCATTTGCCCAAAGCTAATAGTCATATCCGCACGCTGGCGTATGCTTTCGTGCAGACCGAACGCTCCGCCAATGACGAAAACTATATCGCTACGACCATTGATTTCAAAGGTTTGGATTTTTTTGGCAAAATCAACACTGCTCATTGTTCTGCCCCGTTCGTCTAAGGCTACTATTACGGCACCGCTTGTGATTGTTGCTAGGATTAGGCTTGCTTCTTTTTCTTTAAGCTCGTTTTCAGACAGTGGGCGTTTTTCTTCCACCTCTATAATAGTAATAGGGGTTTTACATCGCTTGATATATTCTTGGCACAACTGATGTTCAGAGCCTTTTTTTAATTTGCCAACACAGGTAATTTGCCACGCCATATTATTTTTTCCTTATTTGTAATATATTATTACACACATTGTAACGGAAATATTTTATCCGAAATGATTTATACTTAATTCTTTATGTTTATTTATACACACATTATCTACACAACTTCTTGCAAGCACATTTTAATCAACACTTTATTGGCAAATATTTAAAACATATTTTTTTTACTATCGCACAACAATAATTGTACAAAAAAATAGCTCCAAAAGGAGCTACTTAATTTTTGTTATGAAGGCGTTTCATCCCTTAATATAACTTTTTCCTGTAAATCACTTGGGTCTAACCATAATTTTTCAAGGTCATAGAATTCACGAACCTCTTGGCGGAACACATGAACGATAACATCGCCACTGTCCAGTAAAATCCAATCACCAGATGCACGACCTGAAATGATAGATTCTTTGTAATCTCTTTTACGCATTTCGTCTTCCACAATTCTAGCTAAGCTAGAGGCGTGACGAGCAGAAGTACCTGATGCGATAACCATATAATCGGCAAAATCAGCTTTACCAGCCAATGGGATAGTTACGATGTCTATACCCTTGTGCATATCAAGGGTGTGTTGTACTAATTCCAACATTTCTTCAGCATTCATTTGCTTTTTCATAATTCTTTTCCTTTTATTGTTTCCACCAATCGCCAGTGTAGTTCTTGCGAATGTCTGTAGCAGATTGTGGATACTGCGTAGTGTCAATATATATCCATTTGGGGCTGTTGCCACTAAACAAATCATTGACGCTATTCGTCCTTGATGCTTTCATAGCACAGCTAGCCTTACCTTGCAAGGCATTGTCTTTATAATCAGGGCGATTGAATATTGCAAAAGGCATAATGTTGCCTATTTCGTTCCATCTGTGCCACTGGTCAAAGGTTGCGAAACTATCGGCCCCCATTAGCCATATAAAATCTATATCCGTATGAGCAGTGGATAAATGGTTTAAAACATCATAAGTATAATGCGACCCTAAATCACTTTCCACATCTTTTATTACAATCGGCAATGTGCCGACAAGTGCAGTTGCTTTCCTAATACGAACATCAATCGGTGCAGTCTCATCATACCCTTTTAAAGGGTTTTGAGGTGTTACAACCCACCAAATTTCGTCTACTTGTAGAGCCTCCAGAGCGGTTTTGGAAATATCCAAATGCCCAAGATGTGGGGGGTTAAACGAGCCCCCCAATATGCCAATGCGTTTGACCGCATTTTTATATAGCTTTATGGTTTCCAAGGCTCGTTTTCCTGTAGTTCTTCGGCTTCTTCTTTGTCTGCAGTCTTTACAACTTTGTGCAAGGCTCTCAACACTTCTTTAGTATTTTCGCCTGTAACACCAGACATAAACATAATAGGAGCGTCCGTTACTTCCCGAAGAGCTTTTTCCATTTCGACCATAATCTCAGGAATTAAAGTATCCATCTTGTTTACAACAACGATTTCATCTTTGCTCGCCAAGTTATCATCATATTTTTCAAGCTCACGGCGAATAGTCGTGTATGACTGAACAACATTTTCATCAGAACCATCGATAAGATGTAATAACAAACGACAACGCTCAACATGCCCTAAGAACCTAGTACCAAGACCATGTCCTTCACTAGCTCCCTCAATCAGACCTGGAATGTCGGCAATAACAAATTCTTGGCTATCCACATGCACTACGCCCAAGTTAGGGTGCAATGTTGTAAACGGATAATCAGCAACCTTTGGCTTGGCACGGCTCACAACAGACAAGAATGTAGACTTGCCTGCATTCGGCATGCCAACTAAGCCAACATCAGCAATCAGTTTCAGTCTTAACCAAATCCATTGTTCCATACCAGGCCAACCGGGTTCATATTTTCTTGGTGCTTGGTTGGTAGATGTCTTAAAATTCACATTGCCACGCCCGCCATCGCCACCGCGTAGCAACATTTGCGTTTGACCGACTTCAACCATATCTGCCAGTACAGTTTCGTTATCTTCGGCTAAGATTTGAGTGCCAACAGGTACTTTTAATATAGCGTCAGCGCCTTTAGGACCGTGCATTTCACGCCCCATACCACCATCGCCACGATCGGCTTTAAAGTGTTGAGAATAACGATAATCAATCAAAGTATTTAGACCATCTACGGTTTCCACATACACAGAACCACCACGCCCTCCGTCGCCCCCATCCGGACCCCCGAATTCAATGTTTTTTTCTCGTCTAAAACTTACACAGCCTTGACCGCCGTGACCTGATTTAATAAATACTTTTGCTTGGTCTAAAAATTTCATAACTTCAACTTATATTATTGTTAGTTTAAAACACAACGCTTACACGCCGAGTTTGGGTTTTTGTACACTTGATTTAGAAAACAAACTTCCGACAATCTTAACCCACTAGGTGCGACCAGAGAAGTAGGGAGGTAATGTCCGATAATTAAGGCTTTAAATCTATAATCTAGGCTTTAAATCTATAATTTAGGCATTGAATCTGTGACTAATAAAAGTACAGTTCCGATAAAACAGCCTTTCAATAAAGTACAGTATAGCTTTACTAAAGTATTGCACAATTTAACGACTGATACTCATGAATTGCCCTAAATTTTTGAAAACAAAAAAAACGAGAAATGAAAAACCATTTCTCGCTTTTTTGTAATCCTATTAATACTTAAGCAGTTTTAATAGTAATTGTCGTGCGTGCTCTAGTTTTCTTGAACTCAACACTACCCTCTACAAGAGCGAATAATGTGTGATCTTTACCCATGCCAACATTTTGACCAGGGTGGAATTTAGTACCACGCTGACGAACGATGATGTTACCAGGGATAACTTTTTCGCCGCCGAATTTTTTTACACCAAGTCTACGACCTTCAGAGTCGCGACCGTTTCTTGAACTACCACCAGCTTTCTTATGTGCCATCTGTCTAGTCCTTTCCTATTATCTAATTAAAAATCTGCTTTAGCGCCAGTTGCAACAATCTCAGTAATCTTTAAGATTGTAACATTTTGACGGTGACCGTTTTTACGACGGTAGTTTTGGCGACGCTTTTTCTTGAAAACAATAATTTTATTGTTTCTAGCTTGCTCAACAACTTCAGCTTTAACGCCTGCACCTTTAATGAAAGGTACACCTACAGTAGAAGTAGTCTCATCACCAACAAGCAATACATTGCCTAAAGTGATAATAGCACCAGCTTCTACTTCTAATTTTTCTACGCGCAATACATCGCCCGCTGTGGCTTTATACTGTTTTCCACCAGTTTTAAAAATTGCATACATAAGCAAATTCCTTTTTTTTTCAACAGTTTACCTGTCTTGTTCTCGCGTCATATGGTGCTTACTTAAAAGACTTGTCTATACCTCAAACTGCGTGTTTACCCACATATATAGATACATGAATATGGTGTCAATATACAGCAACTGCCCACAGAGTCAAGTGTTTAAGACTCTTTTTCTGTTGCTTAAAGTGCATAGCTTTTTTGTGCTTTGTTTTTAAATTAAAATGAAATTTTTCTCTTTTACGGACTAGAATTGAATATCTTGTTTATGGTTTCGTCCATTGTGGCTATGCTGTTTTTATGCTCCGCGGTAGTCTCGCCTTTGGCTATCAATGCCATATCGCCAATACAATCAATTAAATACCCTACGCCACGACGCTCTTCTTCGTTTAAATCTATTACGCCCTCGCTGACTAAAGTGCATAATGCACGACACATAGGCGTGATACGGTATAGGGCATCGCTTGCGGATAGATGGGTTTGATGGGAGTGTGTGTTTTCTGTGTTCATGGTATTGTTCCTAGTCGATACATTAAAGAGCTCTGAACACATAAATACACTGTATAATTAAGCGTCCAGAGCTTCAAAACTAATCAATACCATGTTAGTCCGATGTGCTTTTAGTCTTACGACTTGGACATAGCACACCGACTCTGGACTCCCGCATTAATTAAAATGCAAGAAAATCCATGGTATTGATTGGGTTTTAAGACCCGTGAGTCCGAAGTTATTTTTGAAGTAAACTCCGACCAGTAATATAGGGCGAACCCCATAAAATGTCAATGTAGCGATTATATATGTTTTTCATATATACAGTGTGTACGATTTTTGGGGTTTTTATATACTTGGTTTTTGATTTGGGGTGGTTGGGGGTGGAAAATAGGTATTTG
>OFHS01003911.1:0-15372 GCA_900245855.1 Calvadosia cruxmelitensis | reverse complement strand
GTCAGAAAACTAGAAACTAGTCAAAAAACTAGTTCGCTAGTCTAGCGAACTAGTTTTAGTTCGCTATAGTATTACCCACCCCTGCTATTAAGTTCGCTTTAGTTTGATTATTGCAGTTTGTAGATATAGCTTGAACTATTTGTTTAGAAAATCGATTGACCGATTGACCGATTGATTGACCGATCAATTCAGGAAATACGAGTGTGTTCTCTGGTTCTGGTTGTCGCGTCATTTCTGGTGAACGATAAGAAGGTGCAGCAGTAGACCTACAGCGTTTAGCGTCTACAGACAGGTTTCACTGTAGCCGTTGGAACTATTTTACTGTAGATGTACATGATTTCAGTGTAGCTAAATCAATTTCCCATGTACCCTAAATATTGTAATGTTTCCAATAGAAAGATGAGGTTCAACACCAATAGAAGAAACATGTGGCAGAGTTGCTACTGCTACACAACATGTTAATCACACAATAGACCATATTGCAGTGAGTTACATTGATTGTGTAGAGGACAAGGTTTGGGTACGTGTTACCAGATCCCTACAAATATCTCGTTGTTGTTCTTGAAAGCATTTTACTTCCTTATATTCTAGCCATCAGCATATCTAACTGAAGTACACCATATCACTGGAGAAGGAGAAGATGCCGGTGTGGTATACTGCGAAATGCAAGCGCGAGAGAACACTGGAGAAAGCCGGACACACCTCGAATTCATGCGTGCTATGTATCCTGGGTCAAGTGGATATAAAGTAAGCTCGATTGGCATAATTGCGGTTGTTGTTTAATGTTGCTAAATGAAATTTAGTTGAGGTTAAAATCACTCCGTAGTGCGCGCTGCCCACGCATTAGGAATCGAGGCTAGCCTCTTAATCAAACAGCTAGTGGATAGCTGTAACTGGATCAGTATCAGATCATAGCTGATCAAAACCGCTGCTAATGGCAAGTAAGTACGTCCCACCAACCAAGCACCAAATGCCAAAACTGATCTATGGTGATGAGTTTAATTTACAACTAAATATCCTTGTTGACTACATATGCAGTGCAATGCAGTCAATATCACCATTGTTTTCTCGTTAAATCTTAATGATAATTAATGGATGTTATTAAACTATGACTCTGATAGAGCTTAGCTCTCAAGCATAATTGATAGAATTGTGATAAATAACGAGTTCATAGCAATACGCAATATCTGATACAGTCAAGCTTGCTAATATCACTATCGTTAAAAATTGTGCTAACAGGCGGGTCCTGACGTTAAGCGGGTTCAAATCGTTGATTCTGACAGACCTTGGTTCTCAGACTGACGTGATATTAACCCTTGTCCTGCTATTGACATGTACACATGTTTTCGAAACATTTCAAAGTAGCAACATATAACCAATCACATAGTTAGTCCCAAGCGATCAACCAATCAGCAATCAATACAGCGACTTCAAGTCTTCATTTAACTAGCTTTATGAGCAGGACAAGGGTTAATTGGGTCATGATGTTAACTAAGTGCTATTAACAGGATTAGTGGGCTATTTACACTATACAAAGTGTAATTAACTGGTTTATATTTTGTAAATATTAACTTTTGATTCAATGAGCATGTTCTACTGTAATAACTCTTATTAGAATTGTATTGTGAATATATTTTCTAGAGTGAAACAGGGGGTATCATGGAAAACTTGAGAACATCTTGCTGTCACAAGAAGGTAAGGATGAGCAAATGCATATCGTCTGCCAAAATCCAAATCTGTTTAGCCTTCCCAGAAAATGTGTGATTTTGCTTGAAACTCTTAAGCTCTATGAGGACGGGATAAAGATTTGTCGAAGAACATTTTGAAATTGTCTACCATGTGTGGTCTAAATCAGCGTTCTCGCAAATCGCGCCATTTCCCTATTGACTTTGCGTACAAAACTTTGCGGCCGTTGCGCACCTGGTAAACGTTCCAGGAAACCATTTTAATTTCACAGTTCGCATATTGATCGACACGCGTTTCAACTTTCCGAAGGTAACCTTTTTGGACAGCCCTACTGCACAACCAGGAGCATGATGACCCTTTGTCATCATTATTGTTTATATTGTAGAATTTGGTATGTAAGCAAATGCAGATTTAAAACTTCAAAATAGTTTTTACCATGACCGGATCAGTGTTGTACAGTTAAGCCTGTCTATAACGGTCACGTTTGGGACCTGAGGAAAATGACCTTTATAGACAGGTGGCCTTTCCGTCCAGGTTGATTTCTATAGAAAGTGTCATTTCGGCAGATTTGAAGAGTGGCCTTTATAAAGAAGTGACTGCTCTGTAGAAGTGGCCGCCGAGTCGATAATGCAGGTTTGACTGTATCAATACTACAATAATTGATATGGTTTGGTTCGTTTTAGGTCCAAGATTATCATCAGCAATACTATCGGCCAGATAATCTTTCTGTCGCAATAACAGGACAGATTGATGAAGAGGACATCTTCAAAACGATGGACGCATTTGAAGAAAAGATCATTGGAAAGGTAAGCACTTTATTTCTTCTGTCAATTGCAGTTTAGTCAGAACTGTTGTGACCGTTCCAATTGTTTGTGAATAGAGAGTATTTGAATGTCCCAAATTACTCTTTGTGGTTCGGATCTTCTGCCAATATTCAAAAGATTCTGCTAAATATAAAGTTATATTTTTTTAATTAATAAGTTTTTAATCAAGGCTTGATGCTGTAATTAATAACCTTGCTGTACACAACTTGCAAGGTTTTAAAACAGGACACTGATTTTAATGTCAGGAGTTTTAAGAACAGGTACAGTCAAACCTGCATCAACCCACACATACCTCAGCCACCTGTGTATCATAACCACAAAATGACTCATTCTATAGAATATAACTTGGACAGAAAGGCCACCTGTCTATAAAGGTCATTTTTCCTATCAAAAAAGTGACCATTATAGACAGATTTCACTGTATTTATCTTTTTAGGGCAAGCTACCTGACTTCTCCCGTCCTTGGATGACACCTGTCGAGGAGTTACCTGATAATGTGAAGAAACATATCAAGTTTCCAACGGAAGATGAGTCAACTGGCCTGGTTCTGATTGGCTACAGAGGGCCCCATGTCCAGGTAATCCCCAGTTTCAGTCTACATTGATGCTATATATGCTCAGGACCATTTTCTCCTTAAGGACTCTGAAACACTTGCCTCGGGTCCTAAGTCTGAGTAGGCCCTCCCCATTGGCAGCTCCTAACATTACTCTCCGGCTCTTTGAAACTTTCTTTTATGGTGTCCTATTGTTGCTGTGCAATCAAAGTTGTTAACAGTGTAAAATTGTTGTCACAATTATGCCATCACTTTGAATGATGACTGCACCTGTTTGGAAATTTATTTCTCCTTTCCACCCATATAGACATTATAGATTTTTCGCATAAAACGAAAACGCTAATGCTGTCTAATAGCTCGCTCTGGAGAGTTTCTTTGTCAGTTGTGCTTTGAATTAATGAAGACAGGCTTACCGCAAATGACAATGCTTGTCTGTTGTTTTGTCAAAGTAGCATTGTTGTTAGATTATTGTTATCTTCTGGAATAAGTTGATCATCAATAGATATATTGATGTCAATGTACGAGTTTGGGCACATTCATACGTCACGTTGCGGCTTCCTGTTAATCTGGCTGCCCGATATGCAGCAAGAAATTGTCAAATATTTCATCAAGTTGAAAAATACCGTTATCCAGTGTTCCTAAGCCGCATTTTCAAAATCTTGAATTTTGGCTTATAAATGGAAAGCAACTTATCCGTGCAAAGTGTTTGTTAGCCTCTAGTCTGTGCATTCTCCCTCTCATGCTGCTAAATTGAGATGCAACTTAAATACTTAGGGGTGACTTACACATGCAAGAATATGGTACCACAACAAATTATAACACTGATGTGGATAAAAATACTACACTATATTTACCTGGCAAGGCAGTTTGATAATGTGCAGCAGTTCAGTGGCATTGGTACAACCCTTTTTGTTGGAGAGTGTATGTTTACACTAGGCACTACAAAGCAACTCATAGTGGTTCGTAAAAAGAAAGGCGGTCATGTTTCCAATAGACCTATTTCACAAGCTACCATTTTGAAAAAAGCAAGTGCATTATGGGGAAGGTTGATGTCTCTTATTTCAGAATATGGAGAAAGTTGGAATTGAGACTGATGCAGATTTCTTCAAACTGTGCAACTTTCCTTAAAACTGTTTTTCCCTTCAATATTATGGGTCAGAAAACCCAGTCTCTTTGCTACTTCAGGCAATCAACATGCTCCACAATGCACTGGTCTGTCCCATAATGGTAGCTTGTGAAATAGGTCTATTGCCGGTACACGACGACGTAACGAGGCTCATTCGATGGCAGATATATAAAGGAGATTGTTTGTGCAGATTAACGAGGGTGCGTCTAGCTCAACGGCTGAGCAGTGGACCGTGCAATCCAAAGGTCGTGAATTCGACTCTCACAGCGGCGCCACGTTTTTTGTAATTTGAGCAATAAGCAATCTCGATTTCCAAGGCTTTTGACCCATCTTCCTTGCAAAAGTTACCGTGACTAGCCCTCAGGAGTGCACTGTGCCAGCTGTGATCATGAAATTTTGTCTATTCGTATGCACAGATATTTTAAGACCAGAATTGAAATGCGGATTGCATTAAGCTCTGAATTTGCCATTCATGACCATAAAGAAATTCTCCCTTTATCGAAAGTCACTACCGGTGAATTAAATATTCAGATTGCACGGAAACTAAGGCGTAGTTTACTCTCTAACGTTTTTAACCCCATTGTTTTAATTGTCAAATAAGTTAGGTTATTTTGTTTAGAGGTGATGATATTTACTTTTCAGATTGCTTATCAATTGTAATTAAGCAGTGGATGGATTATGCAGGAGAACTTTTCGTTTGACCATTAGACCCAATGACGTCATGTGCGCACTTTTTTGCTGTTTTTTTTTCAACCACCCATGCAATATGTGTATACAAGTAGTGAGTTCTGATAATTGGTATCATTTTAGTAAACCATCCATCTCCATTATAAAATGTATGCCATTTCTGTTGATGGTGTTTTGTCATTTTTATTCAGGAAGATTTGAAGATGACGGCATTAGGTATCATTCTCAATTACCTGACAGAAACATCTGTTGCTCCGCTACAGCAAGACCTGGTTGAAGTCGAAGACCCGTACTGCAGTGACGTAAGTCCAAGGCTGTAAAATAACTAGTTACTTGAAAATTACTTTTTGGGTAACTGTTTGAATTATCAAATTACTTTTCACTGAAAGTAACTTTTAACTGTAACTAGAAACAATTTTTCAAATTAACTCCATAGTACATTTTGGGAGTTTTTTAGAGAATAGTAACTTTGAAGAGTAAATTTTCAAAAGAAATGAAGTATACGTCACTTGCACTGTACTTAACACTTTCCGAGCATTCTGACATCTAACTCACAATAGTACAGGTTTTACTGTACAGTTTTGTCGCTGTTAGTGCCTTTGATGTTTGATAGTCTGCCATTGCTATTACCTGCTAAAAGCAATTTCCATTTTCTCCTTTCAGATTGTTGTTGCTTCTGCTGAGAATTTGATGACTTGCTTTTACTTCAAATTTTGTAACGTTCCAAAGGAGAAGCTTCTAGAAGTTGAAAAATGGTACGTTTTCTGCTTATAAGTCTGTGTTCCTATACAATGTTCTTTTGATTTTATTCCAGTTGCCTTTTAGCTTTAATTCATATTTTGCACGACTGTAGCTGAATTGGGTTGGACTGATTAGAATCTGATCTCCATTTCATGCTAAGGACCACGGACAGACTTACACTATGAACTGGAACTATGTGACATCCACTCGAAAATTGTATTAAAGCCGTGTGAAACCCATATGAAAAGGCCACTTTTCACTGTTTTGTTTTAAATTCTGTTTGCAAATTTAGAGGTGTTTTCAAAACGTTCCACATGCTTCCCCTTCCACATTGGTTTCACATGGTTTTGCATTCATAGCGTGAGAAATGCAAGAACCATTGTAGGAAGCGAAATCCAATGCAACTTGATTTTTAGACTTGATCCGATTGATTTAAGCATGAATATCTCTCAATGTTAGCTGCACCAAACAGCCAAACATTAACAGGGTTTGACCATGGGTTTGACTATAGCTATGTTAGGCGGTAATGCATGATTCATTGTTTTCCCAAAAAAGCTATTCGACGGTGATCAAGGACGTCCTAGAAGAAAAGAAAAAATTTGATCTTGAACGACTGGAAACGCTAATTCACAAAGAGATTCTTGAACTGATGAATGCCGTAAGTTGGTGTTGTGGGTTTTCTGTTGTGTTTTTCTGAACCTTTCTTATTTTGCTATATTTTTGAAATGATTTCTATCATTTTGTTTCTTTCTCGTTTGATTTATGTATGTTTCTCTTCATGCTAGGTATGAGGTAGTCAAGCATGAAAGTACGATAATAGGAAGTAATGTTCATTCGTATACGATAACATGCACAATTGCACATTATGGGTTGTGACTACAGTGTACGTTGGTCTAGGTTAGGTTATTTGCAATAAATTCCACTCTGCTAATAGTTTCAGGCCTTAGATGAAATGGACATTTTGTTTAATGTGACTATAGGCTTTTTGCCAGATTCAAATGTCCAGAACCAAGCAAAGCTATATTGCTAACCCAAAGTGAAGAGAATTCTGAGTATCGTTCTTTAGTTGTCTAGCTATTATGTAAGAGGGGTATATAACAGGAAAGAAGATGTATCTATCAGACTGTTCAGTACGATAATTTAGGGACTATAGTATCTCCTCAAGACTTGTGTAGAGACTTGTAAAATAATATGAAATAGAGTGTGTTAACATTCGATAATCGGATGGGCGACACATCCATTTTGACCACATCCTTTAATTAAGTAAGCCTTTTTATAGCAACCGGGATGTGTTCTTGCAACTACTTGCAAATAGGGATGCTGTTCGAATAGTAAATATTCGAATATATTCGAATCAGTGCTCAATTTCCTGATTCGAATAGTGTTTTAGTAATATTCGAATAATAACAGAGGGAAACTCTGTTTTTCGGCTAAGAACATTGATTCTTTCTGCTGTCTGTAAATCAAAAAGGTGTCAATTGCGACAGCTCATTACTCCCCTTTGGATGCGTGGGTCCGTGGTGCAACAAAAGTGTTTTTAGAATCGTAACGTCGGTCATGCCGTTGATCACCATCGCAGTTTGAACTTGTTTGCAAAGCGTGTGTTGGTGTCAGATTTCTTTTGTCTCGCAACAAAAGACCGCTTCACGGAAACGTGCGATCTTGAATCAATGAATCACTTTTACGAAGCGGAAACAGGGACAAAAATCGTTTGTCAACGCATGGCCTCTTCTCGACGCATGGGGGTTTTCGAAAGCATGGGGGGATGCGCAGGGAGATGCGCGCTGGAATTTCAACGCATCAGGGAATGCGCAAGGGAATGCGCACTGGATTTTCAACGCATAGAGGAATGCGCGGGGGAATGCGCACTAGATTTTCAACGCATAGAGGAATGCGCGGGGGAATGCGCACTGGATTTTCAACGCATGGGGGAATGCGCTGGGGAATGCACATTGGATTTTCAACGCGTAGGAGGATGCGCGAGGGGATGCACAATGGTTTTTCAACGCATGGGAGGATGCGCGAGGGGATGCGCAATGGTTCTTCAACGCATGAGAGAATGCGCGATGAATTTTCAATGCATGAGGGAATGTGCAATGGAATGCGCAACTGTGCATTCGGTATTGGCAGCGCTTTCTCGAAAACGTTCATTCTGCCGCCGCCTTCGAGATGGAAGACAAACTAAACAGAGCTATGTCCTTGTTGGAAGATTATCGCGCTGAAACCTCTCAAGAGAGTGGAGGGAATGCACAACAGGCAAACGCATGCAGGTAAGAATGATCCTACAATTGCGGTTCTGTCTTATAGGTCTTGTTGCGTTTATTGTTAATAATTATTTTTCAAAGTGAGGTGTTTAGAGGTGTTTACTGCTACTCTTCTTTCCCACCGGATGATATTTTGATGTCAATTATTTCATGGCTGCAGTATTTCATTCAGCTTGCGAGATCCATACTAACTGGCTGATGCTGATAAGGTCCGTTATGTTTTGCCGCTGTAAGAAAGCGTCGGCGTAGATTTATGGTTATAATGTCTTTCGTAGTTTGCCAATTGGTTTTCCCGTTATGCAGCCCACAATGTTTAAGAAGTTTACTTGACCTTGCATGATTGTTGACAGTAGAAATAAGTGCTTGTGATGATCGCGAAAGCTGACATTGCAGAAATTCGTTGAAGAGATCTGCTTTTCTGTTTTCGTCACACAATTCTATAGATGTCAAAACTGTCTCCCCGCTACTCAACATAATTTGTCAAGTACTTTACAGTATATGAAATTTGATAGCTTTTATTATCAGATCTTAGATTAGGACTATTAGTCCGAGTCCGAGCCCTAATCCTAGCCCCATTCTTATCCCAAAGCTAATTCGTAATCGTATGCCTATTGCACCCGCGCGACTGGATACCGGGATGGAAAACACTTCCTTAATTCTATAGTAAATAATTCACATCTCTTACAAGTTACAAAGATGTTAGCAGTTTGTTTGAATTTTCCCTTTGTGTATTACCTTTACTGAAAGAGATCTTTCCGTGTCATTGGATCAGCTGTAAGATTAAAATTATCTTCACTCAATTTCAGTGTTGCTGCAGATCAAAACAATCAATATCTGCTGTTGTATGACAACGGACTTATAGCCGACGGCTAAAAAACAAAAACAGTGAAATAATATCGTTACATCGCTGCATTTATTTTATGACACGCAGTAACTTGTGTAGCTGCCGCTGACATCAAGCACGAACTCTCCAGCTATACAGATGATTACTGGCTTTCCGTTGTTATTGTCGCGACTCGTCGACGTGTTGCTTCTCTCGGCAAGCGGTATCTATCCGTGCACGTTTTATATCGCTCTCTCGCCATAGCACAACCCTGCGACAGCGGCGCTCCATAGACCAATCCATTGACTATGTATGACCGATTAGCACTGGCAACTTCCAGCTTAAAATGGCTTGAGCAATGAATCCTACTAGGCTACTACCATCTCTCCCACCTCATTGCAGAGCGCTACACACATTTGAGCAAATACTTTAGGGACTGCTCTTTATTTTTGTCACTCTTGGCCGCATTCAACAGGGATACTGCTAACGATTCAATGCATTAAACAGGTATAATTAGCAATGACTTGACAATGTAGAGTAGAATAATTAGGCATATTTCCAGATTTGTATATAATGGCTGAGTCAAAAGTTGACTAGCAAATAGTGGAAAGAATAACTTCCATTTACATAAAGCCAAAGTACGAATGCAAATTAAAGGACAAGATTACACACGAGTTACTAGTATACAAGACATTTTGACTTAACACCTATGCTGCCGCGCATGATAACAAAACAGCATGGCCACACGCCGCACGGAAAATCAACAATGCTGTTTGCAATTGTGTGATGTATATCATCCCAGTATTCAATAGAGAAGCACGAAGAAAGCCAAATTGAAGCAAATAAACATGAAATCAGGACAAGCGACCTATCTTATGCTTGTTTTCTTCAGCTTAAATGAGAAACAAATGTCCAATTCAGCAAAATTGAAGCTGCTGTTGCAGGGGCCGTGTTTGACAACATTCTCATATTTTACAAATCCAAACCATCAATTTCTTGTATGATAAATGTTCCAAACAACACAGAACTACCTCATGTTTCCATATTGAAGTGGCAGGTTTGATTGGGAGAGCGACAACTTAAGAGTTGAGCGATAAACAATGCGTATAAATCATGTTGTTGTGAGTGAAGAACCGTCCCGACATTTTGAAATTCGATAAAAAATATTGCAGGAGCTCATCACATGACAATATTGGGCATTGTGGAAGGCAGCAACCTGATTGGTTGGCTAGACAATGCATGATCACATGATATACAACGAGAATTCTCGTGAACGGCCTGTGAAGCGACCTTGCTAGGAAAACGAGAATACTCGTGTTTGGCGTGCGGCCAGTGACAGGCCGAACACGAGAATACTCGTGTTCGGCAGGATAGGTGTTAAGGTCCATCAGCTCTAAACTTCGCTTGAATTTTTGAATTGATGTTGCCGTCTCAGATGCCTCCGGCTGTCCGTTCCACCAAGGAATAACTCTGTTCACAAATTGATGTTGAACAGACGTTAATTTACAGAGGGAGTATGGCTTTAACTTCATGGAGTTTCCGCGCATAGAATAATTATTAAGATCATACAGTATGCACAAAAAAATCAATTTTTAGGTCTACTAGATTGTGAGTAATTTTATATAACATGCACAAATCACGCTTAATGCGTCGCACTCCAGAGATTCTGTCTGTCATCACTGTGATGTGTTTAATTGCAATTTAAAGGAAAATATTTGTGATTGCATAACGAAGAAGACAGAATGAGCGAAAATGACATTACCGTTCCAATAACAACATGTAAGAAATTTCCCCGAATGCCCCGTGCAATCACTGATATTGTTTGATGTTTCTTTGTAGGAAGGCAGGCTTAGTTATATACATATCCCTGTGATAATACATTCTGTAAGGTCTCTTTATTTAGGAACACAGTTTAGTTCTACTTACTGTACAGTATATAATGCAGCATATGTACTGGTCCCAGTCCCCTGTATGATTTAGTGCCCGGACCTCTAACCAGTATGTTATTGCTGGTGAATACAAATGACAGCTCAAAGCTTTCTTCTTGTTCAGCATCACAAATTGCTGCTGATAGTCTATTATCAGAGTCTTGGACTACCACCAATGTTGACTTTCCTTACACAGTTCTATAACAGCAGCTCGTCCTCCTTGCTAACGCAGCTGCGTGCAGTGTCTTTGCTTCGAATTAAAGGGGATGTTAAATTTGTCCCTAAAATGTAACAGTTCTCCGTGTTAAACCCATAAAGCGATACATCTCCGAACATGTTTAATGAAATAGTTTAGTGATTTTCCAGCAAGTCGGGAACAAATGTCAAATTGAGAAATTATTCAGCATTCCTTGGCAAGTCGAGTTCTAAGAGTTGAAGCCAAACAGCATATGCTCGCTCATCAGTCACAGTTTCATGTGCAAAATCATGACAGCAGGCACTTGGATAAGCCCCCTTCCAGCTTTCCATGCTGACGACTGTAGACTCAAGTTCCCAAGAGGCTGAAATCAATTCTTTAAGACCGTTCGAGTGCAATGGTCTGCAAAGGCAAGCACAGGAAATTCAAAGTGCCCATTTCACAGTGATAATTTCGTCAAATTTGCAAAAAATAGTTTTAACTCACCTTCAAGACGACTTGTTCAAAACGGCTTCGTTAGATTCTGCACCAATTCGCGTTGTTCAAGGTTGACCTAGTCTGAGCGTTGGCACCGTGCGGTGTGTTTCGAAAACCGTAACCAGAGCCTTGCTGTTTCCCTGAGCTAGTCAAATCCTTACTTGATGATTAGTAGCAGGTACCTGCTATGGAGCAGACAGACAGACAGACAGACAGACAGACAGACAGACAGACAGACTTTGTGAAATAAAGATACAGTATAACTCGGTTAATATCACCTCGGATAATATCACGTCTCGGTTATTGTCACGGAAAGTGAAATTCCACTTGCCAGTCCCTAAGCTTTTCTCTTATTCTACTCGGTTAATATCACCTCGGATATTGTCACATCTCGGTTATTATCACGGATTTCCAAAGGATTTTTATGTTCACACTCGTTTATTGTCACGCTTTCCTGTGATTTGTTGCCTTGTTTGAATTTATAGGTTCCGTAATTGTCGTGAAAGGAAACGTTGATGGAGTGTTCTTTATTGTGTTTGCCTCACCAAGCGGGATAAATCAAAGAAAATGAGTCTTGTGTTGCTAAAATCTCTACATAATAGCTCTGTTTGATGTTGCTACAGAGTTTGCTGTTCTATGGCCAGCTTTTTGTTATTGTTTGAGCCGTTCCTGCAAAATTAGAGGTCTGAGTATGAGACTCGGTTATTGTCACGACTCGGATAATATCACGTTTCACGATTTTCCCGAGGGTGTGATATTAACCGAGTTACACTGTATAGTGCAGGTGTCAAAACTTTCTCCCTGTTACTCAACATAACTTGGCACCAACATAAAATAATTGTTTCAAATTATTCGATCCTATATAGTTATGTTTAACTGTCCAAGCCCTATTCTTAACTCTTTTCTTATTCAAAACCGAAATCGTAATCTTATACCTAGCTAGACCCACGCGACTGGACAATTGGACGCTTCGAGGAAACTTGCCACAAATGTAAAACCTCTGCTATAAACAGTGAGAACTCTGTATTACAATCTTTGCAATTTAATTTTCAAATAGAAGGTTTAGTTATCATGCAGTACAAATTATAAGTGCGTTTAAGCAGTAGTGCTCGTCATTCGTGATATGTCTCAACGGATCGACCAGCAAGAGATTTCGTTCCCACTAAAAAGGACGTGGGGATATGTTCTTCCAGATTGCAGCTAACTTACTACCCATGAAACCGGTTGTATTTAATGTGATTGCATCAATTGCTTTAGCAATAGCTACTGCTCTAATACCTCCAGGCTGCAGTTTCTAATGTTCTTTACCTTTTCAGTTCATCGTCTCATCCTCCTAATCAAACTGCATCTACTTCATCCTCTGCACACGAGCAAGAAAGGATCAATGCGAACTTCCAAAGAAGCTTCCCTGGTCTCGGTGCCCGCCGTGTAGAGCACAGCAGATTAAGGGATGCACTACCTCTACAAAATTCCAGTAAAAGACGGGGAAAGAAAGGAGAGGGATTTGCAAAGAAAACATGGACTCATGATTTCTGCTGTTTGGAAAGCGTCTCATGCAAGGAATCTCCGTCATCTGTAGCTACTGCTGCACTCAGGTGGGCTGGGTTGTGAAAGAAGATTACCTTTGAAGACAAAGATGCAATCCACTATCAGGTCTGCAAAAGGCTCGAAGAGGTATTTCCGGCGTTGAGAGACTGTGGAGGATACTGCCTTCTGAAAAGCAAAAGTGGAGGCACCTGTCAGCCATTGGAAAAACTACCTCTACAGTGGTTTAACATATACGACATCAGGCAAATTGTCAACAGTAGCACTTGTATATACATCAGGCCGTTGCAAAAAGACTTGAGAATCACAACTGAATACTTGGTAAGTAAGTAAAACATGGTATATATGAGGGATGCAATCGTTACGAATTTCAATATCAATTTCCTAAAATATGTTTTTCATGATTCAGAGAAATAAGCAATTGATGTAGGAAACTAATTAACTATAGATAACATAAAACAAATATAAATTCAAAACATAAGAAGACAGTTGTAAATTGAAGGTGGCGTCGTACTGCTTGTGTCTGATGAATACTGATGTGCTTTTAAAGGCTATTGCTGATTTTCTTTGGATTGCCATTTTTAGACTGATGACACCGCTTACGGGCCTGAAGTTGAGTGTCTGCATTGCGGTGAAATGTTTCGCACAGATGCGCTGGAAGATCATCTGAAAAACTGTCACACTGCACCGAGGTAAGCACAATTGCAAACAAGTCCATTCAACAAGTTGTGCTGTAATTTACCTCAAAATAGGTCCCAGGTGTTTCCACATGCTGCCCGTGTGAAGATGCACTTCCATTGATTCAGCACTAGAACACCATCCATCCTCGTAACAGGGATTTAAAATTTGCAATTACAATTTAACCCTAGTTCAATGCACACTGGTTACTGTTCAAGTTTGTTGTATTTACAAAATGATGGTTATTTGCATATTCTGGATGTTGAGGCTTAAAATCATCATTAACTGTTTTTCACATAATTATCTGTTAACTTAATTACATGGCATAATATGCTATGTTTTTGATGCGGATGTATGCAAAACCCGCCTCGATGCCGTGCTGATTGGTGGCATTCACTGAAAATGCAGTACACAATAACGTATAACGTACACAATCCCACCCTGTGTATTTGGCAGACGTTGAAATAGCCTCATTCGTTGGATCAATCGGAGTTTGAGGATAACATAATGATTTTTGTACGATTAATTACAACTCGTTTGTTTGTTGGTTTATTTGTAGGACGATCTGTTGTATGTTAATAATTATAATACCAATCAAATTGTTTGTGCTAAAGTACACAATAACGTTCGTGGAAAATTTAGGATGATGTATTTTGCAATTTTGCTACAGAGCGGTCCAGCAGAAGTATCCACCTGCTTGTATTCACCTCTAAAGCTACATTGTAAAGCAAAATAACATTTCTGTGTCTTCAAAGACCAGAACAGCTAAGTGCTAACGCTAGAAAACGGGTCCAGTCTGGGTCGAGTTGGACCCAGACCCCTATCCAACGGAGCTTGCCACGCGATATTGAAGTCAATGGCCGATGGCACGAATACTCTGATGGTCCGCCAAGCAGATCGATGCAGTCTGGTGTCCTTGTTCCATGTAATCTGGCCCTCTTGAACTTGTGAGCATTACTATATCCATGCACTGCAGTGGGACCATCTTTCTATCTCGTTTGCGTGTGCAGAATGACTACAAAACGGCAGAACACGCACGGAAGGAAAACAGTGTGGCGGCGTAAGATGCAATCGTGCCTAAATTTCCCGACTCATCCTTCCTTGGCGTAAAAATATGCATATTTATTACACACAACACATATAATGTATTTAAATTGAATCAAATTGAAAGCAAGTAAGTAGATGTAGTTTTCTATTGATTACCAATATGGCTGTGCCTCTTTGGGCCAGGGCTCTTATACGAGGAGAATCCAACGCATGTCACCAGCCTCCCATCGGATTAGTACAACCACCACACTCAGCTTGGGTTGATTAGTTAACTGTGTGCGGTTAAAACTTTGCCCTTCCACCTGCTTTATTCAAACTATTATCTTTGAAAGACACTGTATATTAATTACATTTCAGTGACCGTGAAGATGTTGCTGATATACTCCTGACAAGTGTCGCTGTAAGTATTATGAAACATTTCGCTCATACGTAACAATTAAGATCGTGTCAAGCTTTTCTAGAACCTCAATAGGGAGCACCTGGCGTAATCTGTAAAGGATTTGGCACGTGACCAGACCAAATGTGACTGCAATGATTGAACTTACGGGTTACCACAGTAACGGGGAGTCAAAATGACATAACAGTATAGTGGAATGGGAAGGACAGAAGAAGAAATTACGTACCGATAATTAATCTCAAGCCAAGAGTAGCATACTGTATTGTCATAAACATTTACAATGAAGGGAGCTACGATTTACAACAGTGCTGCAAGTCACGTGGTCATCGTAAAGAATGATTATGTGTTGGCTCACTGTTGTTGTAAACTTAATTACATATAATAATAATAATAATAATAA